>JAYDZF010000005.1:15255631-15265823 GCA_034509105.1 Microcambeva barbata | reverse complement strand
ATAAATCTAAGAACCAAGAGTCCGCAAGGTGCTTATTTTTCACTAGGCGTAAGCTGGCATGTGATATTTAGTTTTTGTTTAGTCTGAGAATCTGTTGTGTAGAAAAGCTATTTTAACGCTTCAGGCTTTGTATATGAGACAAAGAGGATGTTCTATTGCAGGTACACCCACTCACTAACACATCACCCATCCACATACTGGTTCAGCCATTCTGGTTCCTTGCTATATCCTGTATATTTAGATCAGTGGTTCAACAGTTCACAGGAACAATATATTCACTCTCCCATCTAAGCGAAATGGTTGGCTATCGATTTGTTTTAATAATAGGTCTGTAGCGGACTGATTTAATGAGGTGTGAGTTGTTCACACATATGAGGCTAGCGCATACCAGTGGAACATTTGTTGTAAAGTTTGTTTGTCCTTAAATGCCACGTAATTGTATATTTTCTTTTCCTTTTTTATTCCACGGATTATGTTCCTCTCTCATTTCACAGTCTACACTATGGTTGAGCACAAACCTAGAAAGTGAGATTATAACTTAAGAATTAGTAATAATAGCTAATCGAGCAAACTGGACATGAATGTGAGAACTGCAGCACTGTAGCAATAATTGTTTTTTTTTTTAACTGGTGTTCTAGTGTGCAGGTAGGGAGTGTCTCCTCGGCTTCCTAATACAATGAAATGAAAATGTAAGTAAAGTTTAACACAAGGCCCAGATCTATTTGAATTTAACAGTTCTGGCCTCTAATACTCACGTGTGAGCAGAACTCAGTTTGGTGAGTGTTTAGAAATCAAACACACACATAAATCAAACATTTATTTCTGTAATAATTAAAATGCTAAACTATAAAGTACAATGAAGTTTTAACATGTTCTTTTCAGTTGTTACTGACTGCTTGTAAAATTCTGAATTGGCTTCTACATACTTTTACTAAGGACCTTTAAAGCCCTAATGAATTTAGCTTTATTCATGTCTCAGTCAAGCATGTAAGCAGTGTAGCTCATCTTTAGCACTTAGTTCAATTAAATGAGGCAAGACTGTTGTTGAGAGAGAACAGTAAACCTGTGAACTTGTTGTTTACACACACACACACACACACACACACATGTCGCTGAAAACTTTGGTTTATATAGGGTCATTTTAAATTGAATCCTGGTCAGTAGTCATAGCACACACTTGAGGATTAATATTTTGGGGTTGTCATCTTATTACCATGTTAGTCTTATCTCAGTGCTGAGTGAAGTCTTAACATCAAGGTGTCTCTTGGGGTTTCTTTTGCTTAATAAATAGGGTACATTGGGCTCGAAGAAAAGTCAAAAATTTCTAAACCATTTCAGTTTCGGTCAGTTACACATTTTGTTGGATTGCCTGAAGGATGTTTTTAGGTGTGTGCCGACTTGGCAGAGCATTTACATTTTCTTGGAATTAAACCAAATACCCTAACCCCCCTCAAAAGTAAGTAAAAGTCACAATGAACTATTATATTGACTATATTGTGCACCGATGTTGATCTTTCAAATAAATTCCAACTGAACCACTCAACACAGATATTTTGTGTATATCTAGCCTGATGAAAATATGTCAGTGATTTTGACTAGGTCTTCCCTGATCTGGTCTACTTTTTGGGTTCTATGTAAAGTTTTAGTTATTTATTTATTCATAGCATTCGCCTTCAATTTAAAAAAAATGTCCCCAAAGGCATCTAATTTGATGCTCGATTAGCATTGTAACAGATGACTGACTTTGTGTGTCCTGATTAAAGGCTAACCTTTAGCTAACCTTTAATGATTTTATGCTGTCTGATTAAACATTGTGGACAGATAACATACATCGTGTTTACCTTCTGTGTACCTGACAGGGTCTGAGCAGCCTTTTCAGTTCACTTAAGGTGGTGCGTCTGCTGCGACTGGGCCGAGTGGCTCGGAAACTCGATCACTACCTGGAGTATGGAGCTGCCGTCCTGGTTCTACTCGTCTGCGTCTTTGGCCTAGTCGCTCATTGGCTGGCCTGCATCTGGTATAGCATCGGCGATTATGAGGTCATCGACGAAGCAACCAATACTATCAAGACGGACAGCTGGCTCTATCAGCTGGCGATCAGCATCGGTACACCTTACCGTTACAATGTGAGTGGATCAGGGCAGTGGGAGGGAGGTCCAAGTAAGGACACCCTGTACATATCATCGCTATACTTCACCATGACCAGCCTCACTACTATTGGCTTTGGTAACATCGCTCCTACCACGGATGGAGAGAAGATCTTTTCAGTGGCTATGATGATGGTGGGCTGTAAGTATCCTTTTCTACGTTCTACCATTTTTACCATTTACCATTATTACACCATCGAGTCACACTATTATCACCAGCTAATATCCAGAGCAAACATGGTGTGCCACACAACCAGCTGCTAGACCAGCTGTGAGTGTCTCAATAATGTCCTAGTAGGTTATCACAGGTATCTTACTGCAGTACATCTCACTGCTTCTGGTGGGGGAGGGGTGTTGGGAAGGCGAATGAGAGGGTCCCACAGATGCTCAGTTGGTTTTAAGTGGGTCAGGTAGAGGGCCAGGGTAATACTTGTAAGTCTTGGTTATTCTCTTCCAACCTATGTGGGACTTTTCTAGCCGTTTATTAACATATGCGGCCTTGATGGAAGATCCATCCATCCCAGGAAAGACTGAAGTGGGTTCATGTAAGGATGGATTCATACCCAAATCAACTGAGAGTGCCTTTCACGTCAACACTTTGGCCCAGAGAATTGCCCAGAAACTGCACATGACCATAACAGCACAGTCTGTGTGTACTTTTAACCGAACAGTCTGTTTAGGTCTTCAAGCTGTGCTGACTTAGAGTTTTTAAGTTTCGGAGGGAAAACTAGTTCTAAAGTGCAGAATAATAAAAACTTTGAAGAAAAAGTAAAAACTGGAAATGTAAAGAAAGTCGTTAACCAATACAGAGCAGCATTCTGTCTTACACGTCATAAGGGACGATGAAAAATATCTGAACTCCGCTCTTCTAAATCTGCTGACTGAACCTAAACTGTTTGCTGACTCTGTTCCCCAGACCTGATCCATCAAGACGTCATGCTGTTTAGCCGTAGGGATACTTTGTGGACCAAATCCAAGCTAGTCTTTCTGTCTGATCGTTAGACTTGTATTCGTGCTTGCGTTTCCTTTGTGGGGACATGGGGTCAGTAATGCTCCACTATCTGGGCTGAAAGCGCCATCACATACCTGCAGCGAGTGTACAGCTGCCGCTAGAATACCACCCGGTACAAGAACGAGGGATCACGTTACACCAGCGTTCCAGTCACTCCATTGATTGCCTGTATCTTTAAAAATTGATTTCAAGACTCTCCTATTGGCTTTTAAATGTCTCTATGGTCCTGCTCCATTATACCCTACCAAACCGATAGATTTGTCCATCCAGGGCACTTGAACTGAACTGAACTGAACTGAACTATACTTCTGTAACTAAATATACAGTATTGTGTGAAAGTCTTAAGCACCCAGACAAATCATCTAAGCCCATGTATCTCAGCAATAAGAGAGGTTTTGTCCAATAAAGCAACATGCACACTTGCAGTAAAAAGCAAGCGTTTGAATAAAGTACTTTAGTAAAAGTTACTACAAAATAAAGTGTGTAAAACAAAGTCCTGTGTGTTAGTCTGAAGAACAAAGCTTGGTTCCAGATTTCTGGTGGACATCTCCAGCCAGCTCATGGATCTGATCGGTCTCTCTGATCTCCAGCAGCTCACTTGATCTAACATCATTAAGATTGATTTAACAAAGCAGGTGTTGGTTGATAAGCATCAATAAAACCAGACTCCCATGAAGAGAACACAACCACTAGAGAACTATTATTTATCCTAATGTGGTGTTGTACTGAGAGATTGAACTTTCCAATTGTACAGTGGAGGGCTGAGACTTTTACACAGTACTGTATATCGTGCACCCCTACTTCAGAAATATTCACACCTATATTTGTAGATGAACGGTTTGAATTATTTAATGTTAAAGCAAATCAGATCACACATGCTGGTGTGTCAGCGTGCAGCCCAAGCATCTGTTCCTCTCGCATCGGTTCTGTGACATTTCTAGACTCGTTCCCAAGCGGCTTTTATAAAAACGGCAGGCATACAGTAGCTGTAGTAATTGACATTTACGTGGTTCTGCTTCAGCATGGGGCAAACTACAGCACTTGTGTTGCCTAAAATACGAGACTCTCACACTGAGTAAATAATTATGAATAAAGGTAACGTTTGTAAGTCATATTTAATTGTTGATTGTAGGGCTGCAGCTATGGATTATTTTTAATAATAGTAAATACAGCACCTTTAGTTTTTACAAATTTCAGAATTATTCAGCTACAGTTCATGCACAACATAAACTAGTCATTTTTAGTACATATAGCTATTGTACAAATTAAGTGATCTTTTTTTCATTTATAACATTAATAACTGGCCTATGATGATCAGGATCAGGAATGGTCCATCAAGTGACATACATCACCAGAGTACTTGGTCATTTAGTTTTATCTTGACATTGGCTCATTAATGTAAAGTCATCTAAAATGGCCCTGAAAGTTTAAGTGCAAGACTGACCTCGGGAAAGTATGGTTCTCTACCATTTATCTAAAACATGCAGATGGATTAGGTTGGAAACTAAAATAACTACAGACTAGAAAATCTGTGTAAATCTTAACCTTTTTTGATGAATCAAGGCACTGCCCCCACCTATTGGTGATTGGGGATAATAACACCCGAAGCAGACTAGAAATTTGATTGCTGTTGTAGTGATCTCTAATCATATATTCATTATTGTCACTTCTCGGTAATAAGTTCTCCATGGACGGGTACCAGTCCGCAGCTCAGGGGCACCAATTGCGTCCATGTTTCAGTGGCTAAAGTTCTTTTTGGTCATCGCCATTTTTTGTTATTTTAAAATCTTCACTCTTTTCTTTATTCCTCTGATTTCATGTCCTTCATTTCCCGTGTCCCACTGAGCTAAGCTGTATTGTGCTGATTGGGTTTTGTCAGGACTGGACGACAGCTGTACTGTAGACATGAGCGATGCTCATCAGGCCATTCACACTGTCTCTTTCTGCTGCTTATCCTGGGAGCTCCCTGCTGACCGAACAGTTGCTAGCACTGTGGGAGATGATCAGCTCTGAGCTTCGTTCCCAATTGCTGTAATTGGATACAGCGGGACTGGCGCTGGAGGTTTAGGTGGAAGAGATGAAAGGGCCGCTTAAAGCTAAATGTTGAAAGATATTGGAATAATGATGGAACAACACTAAGTGTTATTTGGGAGTCAGATTGAATTGGGATTAGCCAGCGAGTACATTAAAGTGAGTTAGATCAGAAGAGACAGTTTTGTATTATTTCCATTGTCCAGGCCATTGCCCCCTCAGGGTTTGTGGTATTTTTGTTGCATTAACTCCAAGTCAATAAGTCGGTGGTGTTCATGAATAGCAGAAGGAAGGGGCTTGTTAATTTGGTGCTGCACTGTGATGCATCTTCAGTTTGTCCAGGCATTGATCTGCTGAGAAGTGCAGGACAAGCTTGACTAATTACAGATCTGCTCCGCCTCTCCAGATGGACTTGTTAACATCACTTCTGCTGCATTTCCAATAAGCCATGTAATGAAGACTCAAGTGTCCCTCGGCTTAGAAGAGCATTTGTCTAACCTTCATTTTAAGCTCCTTATCTTAAGAAGGAGGAAGAAAATGAAGAATGAAATCTTGCTATACGGTTTTGAGGTGGATCATTATTATGCCACATAGCTAATGGAGGCACGTTTCGTGAGCTAGCTTGGATATGTAAGATGTTCCCTGGAGTAGATGGGATGCATCAAATCACATGGTTAGAAATATCCCACACTGGTTAGAAGAGCATAATCAAGACTTCCAAGTACCAGCATGGACCCTTATTTTTACAGACTTGAGCTCAATTTAGCATCTGTGGGACGACCGTGATCGTCATGCTTGCTCTTTGGATCCTCCCCCACTCTCCCTTCAGCAACTGTGGGATTACTGAAGTCAGCATGGCTCCAGATACCTGTGAAACCTTCCAGGAGCTTTTTGAGTTACTCTCAGTCCACCTAGCTGCAAAAGTCAACATCATGATAGGGTAGTTAGTCTTTGTAGAAACTGAGGGAGATGGCCGAAAGCCGCCCTTAAAAACTTGGTGTTTAGTTCCTCAAATCAGCGATGTATATGTTTATGCATAAGTGTAATGATCTGCTCACAGCTCACAGAATTTTAAACCCTTCACCTAGGCTGAAACCTCATCCTCCCACTGTGTTGCTGTCGTCAGCAGAAAAGAAATATTCCAATTATATCTTAAGCCGTGCATAGAGAGAGGATGCCAGGTATTATGTAATCTGTCATTAATTCCCCTCTCATCAAGTGAAAGGCATATTTTCAGTATCATAGTATTAAGACGTAGGACGTCTCTTCAGCCTGCTGCATCTTCAAAAGGAATATGTTTCAGAGATATTGTAAATGTGTTATAACATTACAAGCTCTTAATTTTAAGAGGCGTCAGCGTCTTGCATGGGCCAGGGCTGTACAAGGCACCGGTGTGTTCACTGATGAAAGTCAGTTTACGTTGAGAGGCCAATAATGTTGGAGACATCAAGGAGAGCGCTATGTATCGGCCACTTGGCCTTTAGTGTTGGTGGTGTTAAAGTGTGGAGAGGTTCAATACAGAACTTCTCTACACTTCACTACACCGTAAATGGTACGGTGACAAGCCCATACTACTTGAATATCAACATTTATTTGGTCGTTGTGCCTCTACAGGACTAATTTCATCTTCATGGATGGCGATGCTTCAGCTCATCGAGGTCACATCATTAGGGATAAGCTGCTGGAGACTGGGGTACCTCAGATATAGTGGCATGCACTTTGTTGTTTAAAAATCGTATCATGAACCCTGTATCATAAATCGTATCCCATTGGGAGTAGAGTATTTCATTACAGCCCTGGTAAACAGTATCTCTCTGATCTGTCATGAACATAAAGTCTAAAACATTATGTCAAATGCCAAGTTAAATAATAATAATAATAATAATAATAATAATAATAAAATAAATAGCAATAAAAGGTTGATGGTAATAAATAAGTTTGGGAAGCCTTGTCTCAGTATTGTACTAATTAGCCAATGATTTTGAAACCTCATTAATCGTGACTATTCATATATATTAAAAAACAACAGAAAGCATAAACTTCCTGACATTTTTATTATTTTCAAGCATAACTTTTTGGGTCTTTTTGTTGTAATTAGAATAACTGTTCTCAACAGTAGACAGTTTGACAGTTTTGACATTTTAGCTTTCAGTTACAGTTACTCTTACTGTATGTTTGCCTGCAGAAAAGAACGCCGGCCTGTGTTTTGATTTTCCTCTTGTTAGTGTGTGTAGAGAAGCTCATGAAAAAATGTCAGACTCGTTTCCCAGAGACATCTGGGTTATTAGACAGAATCAGTACAAATCAGGTGGAGGAACCCAGAGGATGTGCACCGGAGGGTGAAGAGATGTTGTGAGGCTGGGTCAGGTGATCGCTATCCTCGGGGTCCAAGTACTGCTGCAATGTTTCATATTGATTTGTGTTGTGTGCACAGAGACATGATATGTGCTTAATGGAAAGAAAGGTTTGTTGAGGGAATTACAGAGGAGTCGCTGTAGCCCAAATACAGATGAAGCAAAACTCTGCTCCTAACTGGTCGATCTGGATGGTGGGAATAAACAATAAATAAAAAAAAGCGTTAAAGTGGCAAAAATTATATTGTTCAAATTAAAATTTTAGGCTCAACATTGTGAACATGCGATGACCTTATTACTGCTTTAAAACAGAAAATTATTCCATTGTGCTTTATATAAGTCACCATAAACCTGTATCCACAGTGACTTAAAGATGTGTGAGCATATACCCCCTAAGGAATCGAGGTTTAAGGATCTTGCTCAATAAAATTGTGGTCAGGTAATGTATTGAGGCTAGCATCATAGGCAGTTAAACCCTAACCCCTACTTTGATCTACCAAGGAAGGTGGGCCTTGAAAACAATTTTTGGCCTAATATACTAATCGATAGAATGGTTGCTAGTGGAAGTCCACAAACTTTGGATCTAAAGGCATTGTACTGATTTAAAAGTTTTTAAAGTCTTATCCGTCCTTCCACTAAGCACAGCTCATCAAATACTTTTACATGAAGCATGCCTTTGTGGCTCTATTGAAAGTTTAGGAGTATCACAGTATATACAGCATGTCTGACTGAGCTACTGTCTTGTAATGGATGTAGATCAGTTCTACCAGCTCAGTAGCTTGATTGATATTGTATAACCGATCTTGTATAATGGTTGTTTTGGCTGCTGTAGAGCCTAATCTGCACTCAAAGGTCAAACTGCATTGAGTGATTATTTTAACTCTAATGGCTGTGCTTACCCACCTCAAGTACATCACAATGACTATAAAGCCCGTGGCACAGACTTCTTGACTGACTAATCTGTAAACTGATCCCACCTTTAGTGTTGCTGTAACACACACACACACACACACACACACACACACACACACACACACACACACACACACTGAGCTGTATACCTAGTTCTTTGCACACACTAATTAAATGTAGGGCTGCCATTAACAACAATTTTTTCTATTGATTAATCTACTGTGGCATAACAATATGGCACAAAACTAAACAAAACAGGGTTTATGTCTATATTATCAAGTTCTCAAGTGCCCCATAATAATTAAACTGCAACATGAATTGATGTTCAAATGGTGCTCTTGAAGAAATCAATAAGGATCATTAATAAACATGATTTTTTAAATGTCGCCATCAATGCACTCGGTCGACCAATCAAAAAACGTTGTGTTCAAAATGAGATGACCACTGATTAGCATGGAACCCATATCCCTAAGGTCCATGATGCTGTGCAGCACACAATCCGCTCGATGTGGTACTGTTCAATTCAGCTTGAACTCCTTGTAGATATTTACTTTTTTATATTTAAAGTGTGCACTGAACCCAGATCTCTACGGTCCAAGTCATGTGGCACCTACTCTATCAGCTGCACCACTGTGCCGCCTGGGCGTATACTTAGGTCTGTTATAGTTCTGGTCAGGGGAGAGACGGCAGGTCCAAAGCTATTAAACTTTAGCGTAGATGAAGCAGTGAGTCATCCACCCTGGTTAGAGGAGCACAGGAGGAAGCACAGTGAAGGAATCTCTCGTATCACAGAGGAGTGAGAGAAGATGTCTCTGGCTGCAGGCTGTGTTGTAATTACTGCAGCAAGTACTCACTGCCAACAAGTGTACCCTACAGTCCAGTAAATAATACAAACCGAGGGAAAACAATACACTGATATGCTCTGGGTGCCACACTGGCTTGGTTGAGAACACTGCTGCCTCACAGCAATGTCGTGGCTTCGATTGCCAGATGGAGCTGCCTGAGTTTTCTGTGTGGAGTTTAAATTGCCTTCTGTTTCTGTCTGGGTTTCTTCTGGGAGCTCCGGTTTCTTTGCACTGTCCTAGACATGCGGTCAGACTAATTATTGTGGGTGTGTCTGTGTGACCTGGCCGGTGTTCCGTACCGTTCACTCTCTGACTGGAACCCACCCCCACCCTAAAGAATAAAGCCGCAGCTTTAGCTGGAAGGTGCATAAAATCAATTAGAACAATAATTTAAATGCTTCCATGGAAGGACACTGTGACTTGATGGGTTTGATTTCCAGATAAAATGGCTGGATCCACTTTGTGTGGATTTTGCATGTTCTCCCTGTTTCTGTCTTTCTCCGGGAGCTGTGATTTCCTCCCATGCTCAAAAGACGTGCAGTCAGGTGAACTGAAGAAACAAAATAGTCTGTGGTTATGCTGCTCTGTCATGATTGTAGTTAAAGTATGTTAGACACAACGTAGACATGACTTGTAAATGACAACTCCAGTCATCCTCCCCACTGACTTCAACCCCTGCTAACTCAACACCCCTCCGACATGTAGGCAGCATCCATATGCTTTTTTTACATTTACACTAGGCTAGTGCGATCCGGATCAAAAAAAGAGAAAACGACTGAAAAGGTTTTATATCATTTAAAGAAGTGGAAACTCATTGTGTTTTGATATGCACTGAGACTTTTTATAAGAAACTCACACACGCCAGATTCACCTCATCTGACAGGAACAGTC
>JAYDZF010000005.1:14989661-15007182 GCA_034509105.1 Microcambeva barbata | reverse complement strand
TTATTATTATTATTATTATTATTATTATTATTATTATTATTAGTAGTAGTAGTAGTAGTAGTAGTAGTAGTAGTATAAGCAGTGTCTTAAACAGGCCTGCCACAATGATTGTATTTTTTGTGTCATGCGAGATTTAAACACAATAATTATTGCCAAACATTAAATAATACATTTATTGTGGAATAAAGCTGATCAAGCAGTATGTGTAGCAAGGCACACGAGCCAGAAAAGATTTACTGTAAAGTACAGTAGTGGTAGCATCATGTAATTGCAACGCTTTCAGCAGCATCAGCAGCACATCCTGCCAATCTGATGCAGAACACTCGACTGCATATGGAACTCTCTCTCTCTCTCTCTCTCTCTCTCTCTCTCGCTCTCTCTCTCTCCTTGTATTAACGGGAATCTCCTCTATAACGTCACGTCGAGCTGACCGCGGGATCGCGAGCGCGCGCTGCTGACAAGGTAGCCCGGGTTTTACAGCAGTGGGCGGGCCGGTCAGGTCTCGGCTGTTTAGTGGGCGGAGCTATCGGAGGCTTGTCAGCAGCAGGATAACGCGGTGAAACACTTGAGGTAGGAACACGTTTCATTCTCATTAGAGGGTTTATTTCAATTAAACATTGATTGTTTTTCATGATCTGTCATCATTATGAATAATATGTGATCAACCAGATGGACTGATGATATTATTCAGACTGAGCTTTAAAGTACGTAGCCTAATAACCTTGCCACTCCCTGCAGTGCTCTGACGGCCGGTCCAAAGCCTCTAATTAATTATTGAAAATGCGCTATTGCAATCTTGGTGATTGATAAATGGCAATCAGATGTGGTTATTGTATTTCAGATCAGACTTGCTCCTTCATCATTGCGGTCTGGTCCTGATTATGAGTATGGCAGTGCTGCTGGTGGTGTAAGGGAAAGTCAGTGATCAATAATAGTGTGTAGTCAGTATGATTAGAATAAAGCAGCTGCTACATTGAACTGCTCTGGTTAGTGATGATGTACACCCATCACACATCAATGGGTTAAATCCAGGTGTGTACACAAACGAAGCTCTATTTGCTATTATAAAGAGTGCTTTAATAAGCTGGGAGGATGATATATTGTTTATATGAGCTTTAAGACTGGGACTATCTGTGCAGGTTACAGGCTGATGTAATGTATATTGCTTTGTCTGCTTTGTATATTGACGGACTATTATTATGTTTTATTATGTATTATATTATGTGTTTTTATATATTTCCAAAACGTCTTTGTAACAAAAAGCAATTATGATTTAAACATATACAATTATAGTTTCAACAGAGACTGACTTAATATTAGTAGGCAGTTTAATCTCTGTTATGTTCGCTAGAGCTCCATCTGCTTGGCACAACATGCTGCCTCATCACTTTCACTGCCTTTCTGTAATTAAATAAATATTTCATCAAATAATGTACAATTTTAAAAAATGACATGTAGTCTAATGTTAGTGTAGTTTGTGGAAATACACTAAATAATGCTAAATATTTTGATGGGATCAGGTTTTAATGTTAAAATTAAGGTTTTTGTGATAATTATAATAATAGCAATGATAGTAATGTTTAAATGTTATTTTAATAAGTGAAATATAGTAACATCTTGAATGCATTCGGACTAAATAAAGCTAAATATTTTTATGGAATCAATTTTGGATGTTGAAATTAACATAGTCATAATAACAATATTAACAGCAACAACAATAATGTTTAATTTACTGCATTACATTGATCAATAAATAGGATAATTTGTATTAAGGGATCCATAGTAATCCAAGTAATCTGCTAGGTTGCTAGTAATGTGAAAAACATCATGTAAAATGTTTCATCAATATAGCTAGAACATTGAAGCACACTGAAACAAGCTAAAAATGCTTGGATTTACTGTGATAATAATTTTGTTTTTCACATTACTACATTAAAACTTCCATTTTAGTATAATTTTATGAAGTGATTTTTTATAATTATGTTGAATACATTTTAAAAGATGAATAATTACTCATTTGTGCAGTATTCTCCTCTCATTTAATTACAGTTGTAGACTATCCATTCTACTAGTGGTTTAGCTCATTTAGATGAAAAATTACTATTAAATTTACATTAGCATCGTGTAGCAGATGCTTTAGCAGATAGCAGTTTGAGTGAATACAATTTCAGCAATAATTAATGGTATTTAAACACTTTAAATTAATGGATTCACCACACCCATTCACCCACACCAAACAAAAAATGAAAAATATATAGTTGGACTCTTGGGACGTAGAATTAGTCACAGGTTAACTTCTTACAAAGTTCTTGTCAAAATATAAAATAGATATTCAGAGAACTTGTAGGTCGGCTTGCCGGCATACTCACGTTGCTAAATTGTCTGTAACACTGAAGTTACACTGATGAGATTTATAGGTAATCCAGTTGAATTTCTTTTGGAGTAAAACATTTGCCTGCTGTAAAATCTATCCTCTGTTTGCCTGAATGTTTTTCGCTCTTGCTGTTTAGCAAGTGTATCTTAGAAGCAAGAGAATGTGATCATCAGAAGCAGTCAGCTAAGGTTTTCAGCTCTTATAATTAATCCTTTTAGGATATTTTGTAGGCAACAAGTATTTAAGCTTTTAGTCAATTGAAAAAAAATACAGCAAAATGATTTAAACATTGTTAGTCATTTTTGAACTATTTAAGTGGCACATTAGGCATCAATTGAGATGTTTTTTTTATCCTGAGTGGACAACATACAGCCATAAAGCATGCAAAATTAATTTCAAGGTATAATATAATATTGTAATATAAAGTATTATAGTATAGATCCTGCACCAGGGAAGACTGTCAGCATGTATGGGAGTATGGAAACTTGGATGGATTTATCGCCAGTGGATGCATGGGACTGGAGAATGACATTAAAACATGTTCTAGACCCAAACACCGCTGTAGGTGCTAAAACTTGGAAGTGGTCATAATAATGGGATTTGATTATGTATATTGTGGTGTATACTAGCAATTCTTAATTAATATGGTCTTTGCCAGCTTAAAAGTCCACACCTAACCCAACACCAAGCTCACAAATCATGACTTCTTTCATGAGCTATGCACTCAGCTGTCAGTAGGAAGTGGTCATAATAATTCTGCTTACAGTGTATTTTACTCTATTCTGGAGTACCACAAAAGAATAGGAAGCATGAAGTTTAATTTGTTGATTAAATTATTTCTTTTTTTTTCAGGCTGAAGTCGATGTGGCTGAAGATGTAAGAAGATTACTTCATCATATGTTATCCTAACAGAAAGCAACAATGTGCTCCAGTGCGGCTTGGCATTGTGGACATCTATGTTTTACTTTGCTGCCTCTGACCAAAAAACCATAAAAGTGAGACTCAGACTCCTTATCAAAAGAACGGACACAATTCGCTCATGTTGGTTTGGTTGGACTGTTCCATTTTTTACCATGAAAAGGCCCAAACAACAGTCCCAGGCCTTTAGCTTTCTAAGCTTCTTCACCCGTAAGCCTAAATCAGACCCCAAAACTGAGAAACCAACTGCTGCCTTAACCCGAGATGAAGTAGCCATCACGCTTACGCCTAACGAACAGGAACCTGTACAGCAAGTAAGAAAGTTTTCATGTCATGCTATTTTTTGTTTATGCATTTCCCCCTTTTTTCTCCTAATTTAAGCTCGGTCGATTTGACTGTGTCTGAGGATGGGGGGGCCAAATTTCTGGAATGGATTTGCGTCCTCTCCAGTGTATTCTTGTATTAAACCCAAAATAAAGTGCTTGATGAACATAAACAAAAAAGGAAACTAATATTCCAATAAAATTCCAAAAAAAGTTTGTTTTTTTCTGAGCTAAAACATTCATTTCACCTATAGTCAGTTATCATAACTACTGATGATTTAACCACACATTATTATCAGCTGTACAGTTGAAAGGCACATTTATTGAGCTGGCTCGGTATGAATTCGTCCTTGCAGATCACGTACATCCCTGCAAATGTCTGACACTGGCTGGAAGAGCATGACCGAAACTTCCAAGTACTACCCTGGCCCTTTAATTTACAAGACTTGAGCTCAGTTTAGTATCTGTGGGAAGTCCTTGGTTGTTGTGTTCGTCGTGTGGGATGCATTGCATTCAGCATGGCTCCAGATACCCGTGATAACCTACAAGCACCTTATTGAGTCATGCCCGGCCTGTCTAACCGCTGTCCATACTGCACATTCTGGTTACTCTGGATATTAGCTAGTGATAATAATAATGTGAATAATGTTCCAGCTTGATTGTGGAGGCACTCTAGTGTTGCCTAGGTCACGGTAAAATGTGGGTTATTTGTACTAATGAGTAATGAAAGGTCAAACTGGGTGCACGTTAGCAGACATTTCAATGCTTCTAGTCTTCTAGGCATTAATCATAACCTTAAAGATACTTATTCACTCACGCCCAGTTAATTGGCAGCAACAGAGTAATGAGCTTTTAAACTAACATCATATGAGCTCTACATGAAGACTACAAAATTAGCTGGCTAGCATATGAGCACATTGTTTTATTCATGTCATAACAATAACATAACCAAAGCCAGCTTCAGCCATCCTGAACCAGTTTCTTGTGCGTCTCTGTGTGTGTCTCCGGTATGTGGGTGGGTGGGTGTGCCTGTGCATTCATGTGGATGGGGTAAACAGTACAATCAAACCTCTCTGTTTCCTGGCAACGGATCCCAATGAGATTTAGTTTAGTTAACTAGCAAGTTAGCCTAAGCCACGTTACTTCTGGCTATATGCTAGCTGTGCCCCACAGACCATATTTTTTCAGATTTTTTTGAGTGGCTTTGTTGTTTTTTGATGAGCTCCTAGTTATGTCATTGGTCGGAGCTTTTTTGACAGCATCGGAAGTGGGTGGTCGTAATGTGTAAAATTTAGAAGCAATATTAACTTGTATTGATTATAAATCAATAAAGCAAGAAATTTTATAATTAGCATGGGCAAGGGGCCTTTTGCTGATGCAGGCAGATAAGAGAGCTTTTAAAAAGAGAATTAGAGAATTATTTTTACCTAAACATTTGAATGATTTCTTATGATTTCCTCTCTGTGCTTCTCTAGGAGGTTGGAAGTGATAGAGATGCCAGCGGAGAGGCTGGTGAAGTAGGACTGGTTACAGCTGAAGACACTCAGGTGGAGCAGGCTGTGGAATGTGTGAGCAGTGGCTCAACAGGCCTTGTGTCCCTTTCCTCCTCAAGTCAGGAGCAACTACTCGAGCACCTAGTGGAGTGCCCGCTGTGCCTACTGAGCCAGCCACGTGGCCACTTCCCCCGCTTATCCTCATGCTCACACCGCGCATGTGCCGACTGCCTACGCCAGTACCTGCGCATCGAGATCTCCGAGAGCCGCGTAGGCATTGCCTGCCCACAGTGTCCTGAGGCACTGGCTCCACTGGATGTGCGTGCCATCCTGGATGATGTTGCACTGCTGGAGCGGTTCGAGGAGTACCAGCTGCGCCGATTCCTGGCTTCAGACCCTGATACACGCTGGTGCCCAGCTCCGGACTGCAGGTTAACAGCTTGACAAAGCTAAGAATTTAATACCTGACAGCAGTTTATTTATTATTAGGGATTTTAATGTCATGTTCGTGTTAATGATTCAGCAAGAATCACTTGGGGTAAACTGCAGGGGGCGCTGGCGCTGTACTTTCTTTTAACACAAAACATCCAGTATTTTGGCATAGTTTGCCACTACCTCAGAAATAAAATTGATTGTTTAGATAAATAAAAGACCACACATACATTATTTTCCTTATTTTTTCTAACAAGAAAAAGTACAAGGCAACTTTAAGTTAATAACAAATAATTTGTCTTCAATTCCATGTTTTTTTTAAAAACATATTACATCATTCATGACTCACTGTAGCTACTGATTACTCAAGTTTCATCAGTCACAAGTTTATATCAAACATAGTCATGTTTTTAAACTGTGGGTGGAAACCGGAGCACCCAGAGTAAACCCACACAGTCACTTGAAGAACATACTAACTCCACTCAAAAAGAGCCCAGACCGCCCCGCCCCAGGATAGGAGATTGTATCAGGGTTTAAATATTCCGGTCACTGATTACACTATTAAACAACAACTTTTCCAGTATTGAATAGAATACAATTTATTTTAAATAAATATAGATGAGATTAGATTCAACTTTGTCATTACACATATACAGGAACAAGACAACAAAATGGATTTTAGCATCTAACCAGAAGTGCAATAAGCATCGAAATGGGAAGTGGTATGAACAAGCTTTAATAATTACAGTCTTTTACAATTTTTTACAACTCCCACATTTGGCTTGGAGCCACCCTAGCCACTAGGATGCTCAAAAATTGCATTGTTGTGCAGGTTCCAGGCTTGGATAAATCAGAGGGTTTCATCAGGAAGGGCATTCAGCAAAAAATATGCCAAATCAATAATACAGACCAAACTATGTGTATGTGATTTGCAACTAATTTTGTATATATCAAACCTCTATATAAATTCATTTTTAAAAACTCCAATAATACAAAGCTGAGGGATTATAAATGATGTCTATTATTAATAAAAAATGATGATTTTGTCCATGTCACAAGTAAAATATGATGCTTTAGACGTAATGTCTACCCTGGAATTTAGCCTGAAGTCTGATGTTGTTTTGAAACCATGCAGCAGGGGTAAGCCAGTGCTGCACAGAGCATGTTATAACCCTCTGTCTGTGATGGGGTTGTTTTAGTGTTGCATTATGTATCACTTTAGAGAACAGTGTTGGGTTTCCCTATTGCAACAGAAGAGACATGGCGATTCAAGACAATAATCACCTGCTAGTTAGAAAACCCAGAATATTTTCTCTATGATTCTTTTCTTATTTGTAACTCAGCATGACCAAGATTAGTATTAGACTCTTAATTCATATTGAATGTGTTAAGGATTTTTCTACACTACCAGCTGTTTACAAATAACTTACAGATCAGTAGAACATGTTTTAGGTCAAGCACATTATGAAATAGTTACCAAATGATGCTGCTTATAATGGCCACATTTTTCCTCACAATGATGTACTTTAACACATTTGTTTTCTGATGCTGAAGATGATGACCTGATTGCATCCAAGGAAAGCATTTTGCTGCTCACTCCCCCCGACACTCTTTTTCACATGTGTCTCTTCCAATGTCGGGGTCCTTGCACCCATATTTCGTCCGGTCACCTCCCTTAAGCAGACAATGTGACCAAACTGATACACTGCTAATTAAGCTCAGTGCTCTGGCAATGCAGTGTTTTGAACAAAGGAGTGCAACCTGGACACTAGCACAACAGAGCTGACATTTCCAAACTAAATTGTGCCATCTGGCAGGCGTGTGCTTACATGAACAATGATGG
Organism: Microcambeva barbata; assembly: GCA_034509105.1. Lineage (NCBI taxonomy): Eukaryota > Metazoa > Chordata > Actinopteri > Siluriformes > Trichomycteridae > Microcambeva > Microcambeva barbata. The sequence goes on along the minus strand of JAYDZF010000005.1, from coordinate 14,999,799 downwards.
GGAGGGTGTAGGTAGGGCATCGTTAGTGATGCAGTTACAGCCTCTGATGGCTGATTAATAGCGCCTCTCTAGTTGAGAGGTTATAAGGATTAAGGGGTGTATATCTGTACACTGGATTGATCCTCACCTGCAGGTGAAATGATGCAGTCTAGGCATAGGTGTCAGAGAAGGAGTGTGTTAGGCTCGGAGTCATAAGTAAAAGGTAATTGGATACAACTCAATTGGGAGGACTAGCATATAATGAACATGTCACAGATTCCTGTTTTATTGCATTTTCAACATGTTACAGTGTTTTTTTTTCCTGAAATGGATTTTGTAATATAAGTGATAACATAACTGTAACCCCAATGTGTGAAATATTGTTGTATCAGTTACGCAGTGATAGCATATGGCTGTGCTGAGTGTCCAAAGCTGAGCTGCGGCCGCGAGGGATGCGACACAGAGTTTTGTTACCACTGCCGTCAGCTGTGGCACCCCGACCAAACATGTGATCAGGCCAGGCGTCAGCGTGCCCGCCACACACTAGGAAGCAACGACGCTACAGGGCTTTACGTCTTTAGCGAGGAGCCTGGTGGAGGTACACTGTCAAATATTTGAGTTACCAAAAGTAGTAAAATATTTTTTGACTTAAGGGAATGTATTTGACGTGAATAAACACATTACCAAATTGAGCAGTTTTAATTTATTCTATTATTATTATTTTTCTAGTTTATAGAACAAAACAACACTGCTCATTTTGGTAAAACACTATTGTAAAACTTAAATACTTTTCAAGTGGTCTCTTTTTTTCCACAACTCTATGTAATAGCATTTTTGTGATACATTTCTGTTTACTTTGTATGTTGCAGATGCAGAGGAGATTAAAGCATGTCCACGCTGTGGTGCTTACATCATGAAGACCAACGATGGTAGCTGCAACCGGATGAACTGCACAGTGTGTGCCTGTCAGTTCTGCTGGCTGTGTATGCAGGAGATCACAGATGTGCACTACCTCAGGTACACACACACACACACACATAGCCAAAACACATTTACACACAGTTCTTCAGTCGTAGGGGAGCCACTCCTTTCATCTCAGGGATCGATAGAGTTACAGATAATGTGATCTGAGTTCATATACACTACTAATGTCATTAATGGGCTCAGATCGGATCACTTACCTTGACTTCTCAAATTTTATTAACTTCACTTCAACATTTTGTATTACATTTAAATGACTTGCAATTAACACCAATTCAGTTTCATAGTGTTCAGAGTTTCTATGTTCAAGACACATACAATTATAATAATAATAAAAGCAGGACATCATTTAGAAGGCACTTTTCTCCAAAGAGACTTCCACTAGAACCAATTTACAATTTAAAAGCTACACAAATCTGTGGCCATTCATTTCATAGTATGAAATGTTGTAGATGAAATGAAATTGTGGAATGTCTGTCTTTTAAAAAAACTCTAGTTTTTAATATATATTTATAATTATTTCTAAGGTGTGTCCTTTTTTCTCCTTGACTCTGACATGGGTCTTCCAAGCAACAAGGTCAGAGCAAGCTCTCATTATAAACCATTCTTTCAGTGGCTAGAACGGTTTGACATTTCTCTTTGTTCAGTTATTTCAGTTCTTTGGCTTTGCACCTAAAATACCATCATCCAGATACGTCCAGCATAAGGCCATCAGCCCAGTCAGGGGCTGAAAGCAAGGAAACAAACTAAGCTATAAAAATAAACATGTTACAGTCAGCAAGTCTGTCTTACTCTGGCATACATCTAAGAATGCATTTAAAGGTCAATGTTTAATGCTTTTATGCACTTTTTGAAACATCCTAATCTGTTATGCCTAAGACTGCTGTGCCAACAATGCAAATTTTAGAGATATTGCAGGAACATGGCTTATTGCACCGAAAACATTCAGAAGTCACTCCAGACTTTATCACAGATTGGACTGAATAATGAAGCTTGTTTAACTAGATTTAGTGCATGTATGATTTATTCAAATTCAATTCAATATAATTCATTCAAATTATTGGCCAACCAAAGAGGATGTGTGGTACCTTTTCAAGGTTTCTTCCTGTAATTAATTTTCTTTTCCGATGCCACCATTGGCTTGCTGAACAGGGTTTTTTGGATTCTTTAATGTGCAAGACTGCTTTGCCATTGTTAAAACATTGTACAAAACATTATACAAATAAATGGGATAGGACTTGATCTAAATATTGTATGTTGGGCACGGTAAATTGAAATTGGTCTACAGTAAAATGTCATCTTGGTTCTGGTTGATGGCTGTAAAAATCTGATAGTGAATCTGATAGTTCTCCATTAGCTCATACAGCCAACTGCATAGTATGTTTTGATTTTGAGCTAAATAGATTAGCAGCATCTTTTCGAATGGAGAAAAACAATCACCAGGGTAGGTGAATGATTCATTGTTTTGCATCATGTTTTATCAGCCCATAAATACTGTAATCAAACTGCCAGTTACTACTTTAGGACCGCATTTGTTTTCTGTGCTTTGTGAACCATAGATACAAGATTAACCTCAGTAGTATTGTTGTCATGGTTACTGAGAGTACTGAGATCACTGAATTAAAAGGCATAATATTTTTGGACTGGCGTGGTTGTGCAGTGCGTTGTGTGGCTGCCACCTACCAACAGGGTTCCCAAGTTAAGTTGTGAATTTTGGTTCATTTCTGTTCAATTTTCTGTTGAGGCTTATTTCCAATTTTCAAAAAGAGAATATTTGTTAATCACTCTTAAATAGATATAGATAGATAGATGGATCGATGGTCGGATGGATGGAGGGATAGATGGGTTGATGGATGGGTGGATGGATGGATAGCTTGATAGACAGATCTAGATTTGCCTGTTTGTTTGTTACACATTGTGTGTTAATTGTAATTCATTTTCTACAGTCCCTCAGGCTGCACTTTTTGGGGAAAAAAGCCATGGTCGCAGACGAGGAAGGTCCTGTGGCAGGTGGGCATGCTGCTCGGGGCTCCCGTGGTGATCTCGCTCATTGCAGGCATCGCTATACCAGTCATCATTGTGGGAATACCTATATACATGGGCCGCAGGGTAAAACATTTTCTACTGTAATACTGTTTCACTACACTACATTACCACTCAGTTTGTGAAAGTGTATTTGCAAAGGAGAGAATTTTAATCATGGACACTGGGTGGTGCACCCCCCACTGCTGCTGTAATCCAGGGTTCGAATCCTCAGAGATACTATCAGGCATTTACATACAGACAAGATGGCCTATGCCGGAGGGGTTGGCCCCACAATGAACCAAAGCAGAATAAAAGGAGGAAATCGGTCGGAAGAAATGAAATGCAACATTTGTGAAGATTATAGTGATGGTAAATGCAAGAACAACAAAGTCAAACCAAACAATCAAAATTCTGGGGTTTGAATCATTGGTCAAGAAGCCAATGTTGATCCTTTGTGAAAGTCAATTTGTACAACTTCTGGTGTTCTTTTACTTTCTTATAATGGAAGCACAATGGTTAGTGTGAGTGCCATCCTTGTGTTAGCTCCTTTTGCCTACGTTTTATAATTTTATCAAGAAACAGAATAATTGTATTGTAATTTTGGCAAACACTGCAAAAAAACCTTTTGGTATATGTTGGACATTATATACTGTACAAGCAGATTTAATTTCTCTGAGGCATTCCAAATCACACATTGTCACCAATTAATCCAATGATACATTTTCTTTTCAATCAGTACCAATATTTAAGCTCCAACTTTGAATGGACTAATCATTTTTACACATTAAAATTTTATCTTATAGTTGAATCAGGAAGTACACCTTGACTTTTTTGTAGAATGTATAGGTCTGATTCCCATTATTACTGATCAATCCACTCACATTGATAATCTTTTGAAGATGAATTAAATGGAAAAAAAACTGGAATCTCTATTCTCAAAGCTCTAATCATTATCCAGACCCTTTAACTCCCTTTCTAAGACCCATTCAATTACCAATAAACTAAAATGCCATCAAACGTGTGGACAGACCTGATTGCAATTTGCCATCTGACGAAGGATCTGCCTTGAAGAATGGGTTAAACTGCTGAAATTCAGGTGTGCAAAGCTTTTGGAGATATATCCAAGAGGCCTTGCAGCATTAATTGCTGCAGAAGTGGCTTCAGCAAAGTAGTGGGGTCAGTATAATCTTGTAAATAAGAATGGTTGTTTTTTATTTTTATTTAATATTCAAAAACGCCTAGTCAGTGTTTATGGGTGATTTGTGTGCAAAATTTATATCCAATGATATCAAATCCACTACACTGAAGTTGGCCAAAAACGTTCCGAATCAACCTTCAAAAGGTGCACAGGTTCTTATTCTTATTTTCTTGCTATTGTTTGTTGCTCTGTCCTTCAGGTCCATGGCCGCTGTAAGAAAAACAATATCTCAGGAAGTAAGCACTACTTGACAGTGGCCAGTGGGGTCATGACATCAGTGTTTGTCTCTCCAGTCCTAGCAGCTGTCACTGTGGGTAAGAATCTAAGATGCACAGTAGTGAGTAATCATCTTTTAGATGATTTGCTGTTTCATTATAAAATTCTCCATGCACAAAGTAACTGTAGTTCGCTTTACAAATGCTCTTGTTGATGGATGGAATAATCAATATCAAACTGGAGTGCATCAATATTCATTCAACATTTTGGAAATGGTTTTTCAGTGAATTTTGGGATTTCCCTGTGTAAATATTTGTCCACTTAATTAAAAGAGCATCACTCTTGTTAGGCACTGATGTTGGCCAATACCAAGTTAAATTGTTTTTTATGAACTTGGCTTTGTGTGCAGTGGCACCATCACGGTAAAACAAGAAGGCACATTATGTTACACATGTATAATCGGTAGAAATGTGTAATATTTAGAATGATCTAAAATTGATTCACCCAGTGATTGTATTGTAAGTATTAACATAGTATATTATGTGTTACCCAAAATCAAATCCTACATGACTAGTTTATATACTGTGAAATTATCCAAAAGCCAGAGTTGACAGGAAAGACGACAGGGGATTTTCTGCCCTTGTCCAGTTGGCTATAATTAATATAGCTGGTGTATGGTGGGTGGGAAGTGCTGTCTAAGAGTTCTCCTTCCTGCTGGTGGTTTCCAACCATGGGAAATACACTGTGCTCACACAAGCAGGCTGCTGTATTAGTTCTTGCTTTCATGAAAACTAATGTGAAGCTCCATCTTTGTCTTTTCATGCATAACAATGTCTTGATGTCTTATCTCACTTGACAGCCCTTTTACACTGAGTAATGTGTCATCTGCATTAGCACTAAATTACAGCGGCTTGTTACTACTGTGACAGAGCAATCATGAGGTGTGAGTCCACATTTCTATTCTGTCATGCTCCCAGTACCTCTGCTCCCTGTCTCTGCCCGTGAATAGCACTGTCTGTTTTCCAGCCCTTGTCCTGCATTAACTGATTCACATAGTGGCCTAATACCCAGAACACAAATCTGCTCTAGAGTGGCTTGGACAATGCTCCTCTGTTTTGTTCTTCACCAATGAGAATGTTGGTCCTTTGTCCTATAACTAATGTGAACTATGGTCCCAATCTCTGCTGCCTGCATTAATGCCAGCACTTTGTATTATTTTTGTACATTTCTAATCAATTAAGGCATTGTGATTTCATACCAGGTCGAAAATCGTTATTACACTAGACCCTTGACTTGTGAATTTAATGTGTTCTGAGGGGTTAAATTCCACTGATGTCCAAATGTGCAAAAAAACATGTTTATACAAATTAAACATAAATAATAATTTATTTACGGTTGAAATTAGCTCTATTCTTTGCCCCATAATGCTGTGAGATGAAGAGAAGACACTCGGTTCGAGCAATTTCCAGTTCCAGCTGTATGAATAATTCTGTTTTATACTGTAGTATTTATGGGCTTAGTTAACTGACTGACGAAATAGCTAAGCAAATTTAAATAGTTTTTATTTACATTTAAATCAGGGGTGCCCCATAGATTGATCAAAAACTACTAGATAAAACAGGGCAACATGATGGACATGAACTGTGCCTTTTTGATTAGCAGTTTGTTTTTATAGCTGTGAAAATATAATCAGGTATGACAAAAGCCAAAAGCTGACCTTCCAATCAAATGGGTTTAGGGCATAAGAAACACAACACAATGGTGCATCTCTAAATAAGATATGATGGTGTTTGATATTGAACTTGAATTAATGAATCAAATGTTACCTGTATGTTGCCATGAATAAAACTAAAGGGTTAAAGAAGAAATAAAAATTCTAATAAACAAACTTGATCACTCAATCTTTGTATTATTTTCTTATGTTTTAAGTCCCATCCACTCTTACTAATATGTTGTAAATATAATTATGATTATGATTTGTAAATAAACTATTAAGATGTACAAGGACTGTTGTTCTTACATTTGCCAAAAATTTTTAATATAGCTGGTGGTAACATTGTATGTTGTGTATATCTCATGCATATGATTTTACTAATGTATGACATTTTTTGTAGCAGTTGGAGTACCACTGATGTTGACCTATGTTTATGGTGTGGTTCCCATGTCACTGTGTCGGAATGGGTGGTGCAGGAATCAGACCGAAGACCCCGAAACACACAAGATCCAACTGGAAGACTTGGCCAATTGTAAGTAATCAATTACATAAAATGCATCTGCTTATTGCACACAATTTTGTAGAATACAAGTATGCAGATGCATCACAAAGTGTGTTTTAATTCACCAAATTGGAAATCAGCTCAGGGAATCAGTTTACTTTGAAATCTTGTTGCTGTTTATAAAGTTCTGTGCATATTTTATAATTACATCCAATTTTATCATCATTACCCCTAATTTAGGTCACATTATATTCTATAGTTGACAATTCCACCTCCAGATCTGATGTTTCAACTTCTCTGGAAGGTCTTTTGTTTTCTAATGTAGTCAGTGACCACTGGACCGGACAGCCCAAGCCTGCTTTGAGTGATGTCAGCCTGCAGGAAGTGAGTGTGGAAGAAATCCCAGTGCTCCCCAGTACCAGTGCCATCCTAAAGCCTGAAGCATCCTCAGAGCCACCGGATGAAGGACCAGCGGCCAAGCAGGACGACCAATCAGATGATGCCGAAGCAGTAGATGAGTGCGCCTTTAGCGGTGCACAGACTTTTGCCTTGAGGTGTGTTCTAAATATGAGCGTAGTTCTGTTGTACAGTGAAATAGGTTTCTAAAAAACCCTTAAGCTCACTTTGGGTCAGAATTTTCCTTTCTTATGCATTTCTTCCCGTTTTCTACTGGAGTGGCATTGGTTCAAAGGTCGCTTGTTCATTGTCACCAATCTCTCCACTGCAAGGTAGCAACTGTTGCTCAGATTGAATACTGTAACTGTGCTGTAAGTCACTTTGGATTAAGGTTTCTGTTAAATGCTGAAAATGTAAAATGTGTGTGAGGGTTGTACAGGGTTGCCAGATTGGGCTGCCAATTTTGGACATCTGTATTTGGAAATAAATCATCATGAAAAAAACTCTGGTGGGTGGACACACTTTGTGTTGTGTGTCTTATCATAAATAATTATGATTAAAAATAATTTATGATTTATAATGACATTTGTAGGTCATGTTATTTTAACTGCTTTATTATTTTATGATGTTGTTTGAATTTTGGCAGATTTTGAAAAGATTTGTGGCTGGAAACCATTGTTGCAAATCTGGCAACCCTGGCTGTGTAAATGAGCGTAAACCAGGCGATGATCAAAGCAAACGATTGCTTTTACATTTTAATTGCATATGCTGCCATGGAAATAAACACAAACGAAAAAATATTTTATTTCTTTTACCATTAGTTCAGTTAAGCTTACTATTCTGTTACATTTTGTTTACTTATTGATTAGTTTTATTAATTTTATAAAGTGAAAATCTATTTCACTATGTTTTAGTTTAGTTGTTTAGGGTCTGTGAAGGATAAATGACTTTTTCAGGATTTATGAACAATGCTTCCTAATAAATCTGTGGACGGGGTTGCAGCCTGCTTAAACCAGGAAACCACGTTGTGCCTGCTAGAGGGCGCCCAGTGTACTTTTATCAGAGCCAAGTTTCATCCAAGTTACCCCATCTGTGTGCCCAAAAAATATTAAAAGTAAAGCAAAATAACCCAAAGTTGGAGAATGTGTTTGTCAGAATCATGTCAGGCATGAAACTGGTAAGCAGTTGATCGGACATTGATCAAAATTCACATGGCTCTCCTTTGTCTGCAGGGATAGGACTAATTTCGAGGTGCGGGTGGAAATCGAGGCACAGCCTCGCGGTGCCCGTCAGCCCAGTCTCAGCAGTGTCCTCTCCAGTCGAAGCCTGTCAGTTGAGTCTCTTCACCATTCCCAAGATCCTCTCTGTGCCTCCCAACAGACAGTAGACAAAGACCTTCAGCTGGTTACAGAGACGGACAGCGTTTGATCATTACCCCTTTCCACCGCCTACTGCACCTCTCACCAGCGGCATCTAACCTCTGTTATTCACACAGAGTCAGTGAAGGAGACCACATCAGCGAAAGAGGAATGAAAAAAGCTTCAGAATCATGAAGAGACAAATCTCCAGGGCAGCTGAGAAAATACCACTATACTGACAATAATATGAACTACTGACAGAACTAAAGCATGTTTGCAAAAGAATCTTGATTAGATACTTTTTTACTGTGCTTGAAAGACGTTGCATAGTCGGATGAGCCTATTTAATGTATTTGTTTAACTCTTCTTATAGCTGCAATATACATTTATATTAAGTGGCTGTGTGATTTGATCTCATAACTAACAATAAATGAAGGAACCCAAGCATGATTCTTGTAGTTGTCTGTGGTGTAGATTGACCTTCACTCGCTTTTAACTCCTTTAAGCTTGCCACATAGTTTCCATTTTTAAGCATATGCAAGTTTTTATACAAGACCAGGTGCTCTTCCATTGTTGCAACAAATCAAATTTCATTTAAATAAAATCCTTATGAAAATGTGCTCTTGCCATGAAGGATTTAACATCAATGCATGGCTATGCATTAAAACAGGGTGTGTGCCCACTATGACCCTGAATGAATCCACTCTACACTACAGTGTAGTTTTTGCTTTCAGTTGCAAGTTTACCAATGTTCACACTTTTTGTTATTTGTTAATTTAGAATTATTTTTTAGAATACTGTTTTCATCGTCCTCATTTTAACCCAGCCCTCATTTTGACACATATACACAAACTAGTGAACACTGGGGAGCAGTGGCTGGGCACTTCAGTCATGAACTGTTGGTTCTGGGAATTGAACCGGCAACCTTCAAATCACAAGCCCAGTTCTCTATATAAATAATAATTATTAGTGTGATTGCAGTAGGCAGAAATGTGTGGCTTAAACGGGAATGGTGTGCTTGTATAAGGATAAGGAATCAGGAAACTCGTCTAAAATTCGGACCGTTCGGCCTACAGACACAATTTAAACCTTAAGCAGTAGGGATTTTTGTCCTCTGCAAGAAATATCAAGTTGATTGGACTTTTAGTTTTGGTGGTATGGCGATATGTTCAGCACTAGACCCAAAAAATGACCCAGGCAAGGGGTCCTGTCTCAGACGCTGTTTTCCGTAAACGCATAAGTTAAATGTTTTCCAAGTTATGAGCATTTGTTTGTAGGGTGTAAAATGGCAAAACTGTGCATTCTGACAGTTTGGATAAATAAATAAAATACACGTTGGCGAACGGCACCCGTACAATCACACTCCACATTTTCTTCAGAAATGCATGTGTAATTTTGTCTTACATTTTATTTTAGCATTTTTCATTTGTTTCTTCATGTTTTTGTTATTAGTGAATTAATAGTGTTTTGTTTTATTGTTGGAAAGTGGATGGATACATTATTCAAAGCAGCCATGTTTTAAATGTATTTAATTTACCTATATATTAAAATATTAATTAGAAATATTATTAGAAAACTCATATACAACCATCAGGAACAATAGCAAACATAAAATAGGCAAAACCAGAGCGCAAATAAATCTATATAACATATATCTACAAAGTACCTAATGTGCCCAAAAATTGATATGGTATGCGCAGTAGGATCAAAAATTGACCGTTCTGCGCATAGATGCGCAGTAGGATCAAAAATTGACCGTTCTGCGCATA
>JAYDZF010000005.1:14750564-14763072 GCA_034509105.1 Microcambeva barbata | reverse complement strand
CCATTCATTTCTAATGGGAGAAGTTAGAGTGGGTGATGTCATCACCATTCTAGAAAAATGAATTTCTGAAATTCTCCGAACAAACTCGTCTAAAATCCGGACCATTCAGCCTACAGACACAATTTGAAGTTTAAACAGTAGGAATTTTTGTCCTCTCCAAGAAGCCAGAATATAAAGTTGTTTGGATCTTTAGTTTTGACGGGATGGCGATTTGTTCGGCACTAGACCCCAAAAATGCTCCATAGACCCCCATGTTAAAATGTCAGAAGAAAATAGATTTTCTGAAAAAAATTCTTTCTGTTCAACTCGTCATAACTCAGCCAATTAATGCTCTATCTAAAAGATTTTTACATCGAACTGACAGGCAAGGGGTCTTGTCTCAGACGCTGTTTTTGCTAAACGCATAAGTTAAATATTTTCCAAGTTATGAGCATTTGTTTGGAGGGTGTAAAAACAGCAAAACTGTGCATTCTAACTGACAGTTTGGATTTGAAAAGCGTAAGAGAGAGAGAGACAGAGAGGGGCAGGGCCTCAAACACAGGAGCATCTGAATGAGGGAAAAGCAGATAAATGAATAAATAAATAAATAAATAAAATACACGTTGGCGAACGGCACCCGTGCAATCACATTATGCATTTTCTTTGGAAATGCACATGTCTAATTTTGTCTTATATTTTATTTTAGCAATTATTTTCATTTGTTTCTTCATGTATTTGTTATTACTCAATTAATATTTTTGTTTTGTTGTTGGAAAGTGGATGGATACATTATTCGAAGCAGTCATGTTTTAAATGTATTTAATTTAAGAAATAAATAATAAATAAACTCCTCATATACATCCATCAGGAACAATAGCAAACATAAAGTAGGCAAACACGGCAAACCAGGAGCTCAAATAAATCTATATAACATGCATCTACAAAGTACTTTATGGGCTTCATTTTGCACATTCTATAAAAAGAACAGTGAAAAATTGACATGGGATGCGCAGTAGGATAAAAAAATGGACTGTTCTGCGCATACCTGTGCAGAAGGCTCAAAAATGGACCATTCTGTGCATACCTGCGTATTCCGCCGTATTCAGTACGACAATGAATCGCTAACAACAAACCACAAGCGTATAATTAAAATACAGAATGAATATTCGGGATTTTTATAACGGATGAAATCTCTAAACATTTTCAAAGTGAAGGACATTACGTTCATTTTTAATAGACGTACAGACAGATAGCATTCACTAAAACCCTCGCTTTAGTTTCGAATTGAGTCAATCTCGAATTATGCGATTTTGCTATAATATTATCTATTAAGAAAGCCAATAGCTGATTGAGTTAGCTGGTTATTTTAATTGAATTTGATTTTTTTGTAAGTGTTGCAAATTGGCTTGGCAAATGACATTTAGCTAACTATTTTGAAATTCTAACCGTAATTAATGTCTATTGCCGTTTTTAAAATTAAAGATTCTTCTATTATTATCACATGAGATTTCATTTATAAAAAACTATGATATTATAAGATGATTGATCCATGAATGACCACTGTAAACTGGTTATTTAGATTCTTTTAAAAAGCACATTAGATGTCGCATATACCAAATCTTCTATTTATGGAACTTTAGTTGTACGTTAACACAATTACCTTTGAGAATTCTTGAAATCTAAGACGACAGTAAACATAACTATCTAAACTATAAATGGGTTTGATCCCTATTTGGAGTGGTCTGGGCCCTTTCTGTGTGTACTTTGTATGTTCTCTCTATGTGTGGGTTTTCCTTGGGATTTCAGAAGCAAACAAACAAATATATACAAAAATTTAATCTACAAAACATTATAGATATTAGATTAAATTGATGATTTTATGTCAAACAGTCAGATCCGGGCTTGCAAAACGTTTTAAAAATGACTTGCTCCCAAAAATTAAACAAGTACATCCCCTAGTGTACTGCAATGCAATCAGTGAGTAATAAACACTGCCATAGGCATTTACTTAAAAAAGCCTTAATGTATTCATAACTGCCTTTCTATTTTATTATACTTTCTTTATATCCATGAAAGTGTTTAAAAGTCTGAATTTTAGAAACAGTGCACAAGTGTTTACCTTTGGCCTCTTGAACAATTTACAAATGTTTTTCTTTGTTAATGATAGCGAAACTAATTACATGTTGCCTAAACACTGTAGCTAAACATGTAGTTTCTAATATGTGAATGAGTAAATCCCAAAGATTGAATCAGGGTTTAAATCATGAAAAGATTATAAATATTTACTTTATTGCTAAACTAGTGCAATTTAGTTTTGAAATTTAAAGCCTATCCTCCATCATTCCCTGTTTATTGCTCAATTCAACCCAAAAAAGTTGAGCAGCATTTGTAAATTAAGCATTTCATTAGACGTTAGAGATTTTTTGATGTGCATTGTGATAACTACCAAAAATAAAAATCATTGGACGTGACGTAGCCGGATTTCTATTATAAAGAACACATGCCAAGGCTTGAAATAATAACTGGTTCTTAATCCAACTGGTTCAAAGCACTGCACCTTCTATATTAAAATCACGGCATGTAGTTTCTAATGAGTTTGCAACAAGAACTGCTGTTAATCCAGCACCTCTCTTTTGTTTTTAATTAGTTGTAAGTTTTATGTTTGTATTTGTTGTATTATTAGTCTCGGCTACATTAACAGTACGTGTTCCACCAAGTGGACCTCTTTGCGTCTGCCAGAATCTGTAAAAGCAGACTTCAGACTGGTGATTGGGGTGATGGGGTTTTGCCAAGGATGAAAAACAACAGAATATGTAAACAGATCTTCCTTCTTTGGGCCTGTTGTCTAACAGTTGGGCTTCATGCTTGGTTGCTGCTCTGACCCGTACACCCTTCTCATGTGGCCAATAGTTCAGAAATGTCCAACGCACGTATTCAATCTCACTTCTGTAGTCAGAGTTCATGTACTGGCCAGTAGAATTGAAGATTACATAGGAATTGAAAAAAATGAATCATGTTCAGCCCACCAGTCTAGCCATTGACTAGATCTAGTAGCATTTGGGTGATTTACAGATGCAAGAAAAAGGTTTGTGAACTCATTGAATTATCTGACTTTCTGCTTGAATTTCTAATAAAGACCGGTCTGATCTTTATTCTTTGTGAAATAATAGACACACAGTGCATATTTATGAAGTATGTTTTAGTATGTTTAAATAAATGATTTCTTAGGTTGATTCATAATTGGCTTTAGGTGTGTTTGTTACAATCATTTGGCTCAACTCCTGAAGTACTAAGTAGGTTAGGGCAACCACTGTTAAAAGTAAAAAAAGATTGTCACCAAGTCCAAGAGACATTAGGAACACAGAGTAGAAAATTATCTTCAAATTAATACAATTTAATAATGAAAAGAAGCCCAAGAGTTTGTAGTACTAATTAATGGTGCCATCTTTGTGGGTCTGTAATAGAAAATAAATCCTCCCACAGTCTAAAACATACAGTTCGATTATTTCAAGCCAATGAATTGCCATATTGGTACCTAGCTACTAGTATTCATAAACCAGGGCATTGTAGTGCCTATCTCAAGGCCGGGTAATTGTGGGGAGGGCATTAGGCATATAGACTATGCCAAATCACTAAAGATCCGCTGTGGGCACCTCTAAAAGGAGCAGCAGCAATTATTTGGCCTACAAGATTACATTTTGCATTATGAAACATTATTTTTACTGGTTTTAGCACACCAGTTCCCATTTTTAACAGTGTTCCTCTGTGGAGTTGTTTCACTAACAAAAGTTACAGTGATTGTTACCTTTGGACCTGTTTTGGGTCTGTTTCGAAGTTGCTTGGTTTGCCTTTTTTCAGATACACACTTTTGTGTTACATGCACAATATTTAATCACATATCATTAACTGAATCAAATTAAATTTGGAAAAGACATTAGCTTTTTAATAGTTTGCATCAATTATCGTGACCTATATGAAGATCAGACCACAGTGTGAGAAATTGAGGCAGAAATTGAAGTCATTCTAAAGGGCTTACAAACTTTTCTCAGCCTATCTAGGTGCTTGACACATCAATGCACTGTTGTTTGCTGGGATATCCCTTGATTAATAATAGTGTAAATAGAATGATAAAATGGGTGTCCTGATTTGGCTGCCTGGCACACTGCTGTATTCACACACACTGTTCTGACACTATAAACACTCGATAGGGAGAATGAGACACATTAAAGCAGGTGCAAATACACTGTGATTTCTCTCATTTCTCCACACGCTCATCACTTTAGCTGAGGGGGGTTCACACATAAATAAGTTAGTTTCCTATCGTAAACTGCCTTACGCGTCAATGTATCACAGATCTAGAGCTGTATAACAGATAGTCAAATCATTTATAACATACGTATGTTCATGGTGCCTTGTTTTTCTGGGTGCTTTTATCAAGCTATGGCAGCCAGTACAGCAAACAACAATGCCAGTGTCTCTTCTTTTGTTATGCACTGTACTGTAACTAAATCAGAATTTAAAAAATCTGAACCAATTAAAAAATGGGTTTAATGGACCGACATTCCTTCCTACTTCGAACTACAAGTTTTAATAAAGCAAGGCAATATTTAATACCCACTCAAGTGTTGGATTACTAGCTGATGTGTAATGCTCGTGAGTTTTTAAGAGGGCACAGATTCCCAGCTTTGTGTATGTATATATTACCATCTAATCTTAGTTTAATCAGCAGATACATTCAAATCAGGTGGGTGTGGATGACTAATTTCATGCATGTGTGTTTCGTTTTTTGGTAGAATCAACAACAACTCATGAAACATTTATTTTACATTTATTATTTGTAAAATACAATAAATTATTACTTTGAATTGATACCAAGACCTGCTATGTGGTACACATGTAAAACAGAGCAAATGTTTATTTTAGTCTCTGTCTTATTGAGAATTTCCTTTCTAACAAAAAAGAATGCCCTGTGTGAATGGACATGCCGCCTAAATGGACATGCCGTTTCCTAAATTAAACAGATACAAAGACATCCTCTACGTAATTAACTCTTGGTTGTATTGCTTTTATTAAAAAAATTAAAAAGCATAATTTATCAGGGTTCACTTCAGTAGTAGTGGTGAAGTCATTGAATAATTTGTTGTATTCTTGTCTATGCCTTCCTCTGTCTTGCAAGATGATGATCTGTAGTGCCAAGTTAATCTTTTCCTGTCTGTTGTTTGTCTTGTGAACA
The DNA here is from genome assembly GCA_034509105.1 of Microcambeva barbata. Taxonomy (NCBI): domain Eukaryota; kingdom Metazoa; phylum Chordata; class Actinopteri; order Siluriformes; family Trichomycteridae; genus Microcambeva; species Microcambeva barbata. The sequence goes on along the minus strand of JAYDZF010000005.1, from coordinate 14,757,860 downwards.
AAATATCTAGCCAAATGGATTTATGCCTGCAAAACGGTGGGTAGAAACAACATAGGAGAAATATGCTATATATAGACAAGGTGCTTATTGGGTTAAATGTGAAAACCTGTTTTAAAGGCAGCACTGGAAGTAAGCTGAATTCATTCACAGACTGCCCTGAAGTCTTTCTAGCATGTCCATTGTTCGTAATAATATCGTGTCTAATATGTTTGCATGTTAGCTTTCTGAGTTACTTAAGAGCATTGCTGAGAAGCCATGTTTTTTTATCATCTCTACATTTGTGCCACAAGCTTCTGAAGTAAACCAGAGCCAAACATTATTTAGACAAAGAATACAACATGGTGCATTGATGTTTATCAACCTGGTGCTTATTTACCTATTGTAAAGGTGCTACCACAGAATGTGGACTGCCGGACTCTGCAATGTGGCTCTCAGAGCAAAGCAGCCGTCTGAAGGACCTGCTCCTTTAAGCTCATACACTTTACTCTCTGGAAGAACAAGCACCTCAACATGGTTTACAGCTGAACTTCAGTAAATATGTGGCACTTATTAATTTACCACATACACATTAAAACAGCAGTGAATAAATGGTACAATAATCTTGTCTTTTGTATGCCTACCTTGTTTTATGTTTTTTCTTAAAAAGAGCATAATAGACATACTTAATTTTGACCTTCATTCAGATGCATAAAAGTAATGCTGATAAAATGACTAAAATGTAGGTTATTGCTGTTGTATATTCTTGTCATCTTTTTGTCCAAAACTGTGATTTTTTTTGTATTGTTACTGTAGGTCTGGCTGTAAAGTTTTGTTCAGAATTGATCTTATTAATGGTTATGGTGGTCGAATGAATTGCTGCTGATTTTAGAGTTGATGCTTTCAGAGACTGATTTTGATAAATACTGACTATATTTTAGATTATGCTAGATTGTTGATGTATTCGATGGATATAAAATATACCCCAAAATGAAATGGGGGTAAGAGCATAATCAATGTTCAGCAAACTATTTGCTACTTTGTGTAGCATTTTTCTCTTTGACAATACTCATTACTTACGTTCAGGTTTATTTGCTGGTGTCAAATATTAATCAGAGTAAATTTTTACACTGGGGTCTCATCATTCAAAAGCAAATCTGATGTCCAGTATTGTATAAGCCCTTATGTTTCGGGAACAACATGTTATTAACATATGGTGCTACAGTTGTTTTTGTATACTTTGATTTTTAGATGAATAAAGGATTATGACAAATGAATAGACAGAAAATACTCCAAGCCTTACTGTAAATCATTAGATAAGACTGTTTACCTGAAAACACAAAATGGAATATAATGTATAAAAGTGTGTGCAAATATACTATAAGATGTGTAATGTGCACACTAGCACAGATTACCCAGTGACAGATCAAATATGGTTATATACAGATGTATATTGTACAGATGTGTATGTGAATGTACCAATATGATAGACATAGATTTCCAAGAGTAACATATTGTTGTTAAATAAAGAATTATTACATTCTATAGTTTTCACTATCATTACGTTTTGTTATTTTCTTTTTGGATAACTTACTTATTCAAATATGAACAGGACCAGCTTGACTGTGTTTAAAATATATAAAGCAGTGGTCTCTTGCCAAGATTAGAATAAAAGATTTTGGAGATCATACATAAAATAGAGAACCACAATTCAAACAACAAAACAGAGTCAGACGTTCCTGGATTGCAATGAAATGTTTGGATTGCAATAATCATGGATAGCACTTCTGACAATAAGTAAATGTGTATAGTGTATAAATTAAATAGGAACAGGGACTACCAAATGACTAAATGTATATAAATGCTATGTCTTTTGTTTATATATTTAAATGTAATCCAAGTAAACCACCCAATAAAATACCTGCCATAAGTGATATAACACTCCTCACAGTCAATGCAATAAGAGGCCATTGCTCCCGATCTTTATATTGAAGCCTGGCTGTAATTTTTACAGTTTGATTAATATAATAATGGCTGATTAATCCAAAAAAGTAATATATTGGAGAAAGGTGAGGCATTTCAACCCAATATTACTAATGTTTAGCACAGTGGAGCAAATAATGATAAAAACAAAATAGTAAAGGTATTTTATATATGTTCTTTTGAAAATATATTTTCTTTAATTTGGCAAATTAAGCAACAATTCAAATTAACATCAAATATTTAATAAATATGCACATTTGAATATAATCCTAGAAAAGAGAGGTCAAATATCTCAAAATTATTCGTTTTACATACAATTAGGTTGGCTTAATGTATTAATTTTATTATCCAAACATTGTTATATATGCATTTTAACGTCAATTTCGCATAATAAAATGAACAATATTAATACATTTAATAAAATATTATTTGGTGGACAGTGTTAGGTCTTTCCTCTCCTCACAAAGCATTCTGGGTAACGCTTCCCACGCCCAAAATGGCGGCACGATTGAAAAGTTAGGTGCTGATTTTGTTCTAGTTTAAAGTTTTACATTACATTATTTGTTTTAGTTCTGTTCGTTTTGACCCATTTAATGATGTAAAGGGGTGTAAAACATGTTTTATTATCTATATATTTATGCATAAAGAAGTAAAATGAGCTGTAGTTTTTCTTTACTGGAGCAGTTTGGTAACGGTGGAAATAGTTGGGTTTATTGTAACGGTTCTGGGAATTACTGCTCTCTGTGAACTAAACATGACGAGCTTCTGTACCTAGAGATGGGGGATGATGAGAAGAAGATTAAAAAGGTGAGTTTCTAACCTGCGTTCACTCTTCTGTTTAGTTTACCTCACGTATTTACACTAGATAGAAAGCTGGCTAGCCTGTTAGCTTATCTACATAGCTAATACGTTACTGACACCTGGTTGATACCCGGTTGTATTTATACTATATTAAAATAATTCGCGTATACACAAAGCTGCATTATAAGTGGTGTTTCTCAATACTATTTTTGTTCATATTGTTTATGTTGTCGCGAATCATACTTTCAAAGTTTATTTTTAACACGAGAAACTTGACTTGAGAAAGTTGACGAAGCCACATAGTATATCGTTTTATAACAGTAACATATACATTTATACGTTCAGCATTTAGCATAGTCTTTTATACAAAGTGACTTACAGTTATGACCGAAGACGATTTTTTGAGCAATTGGTGGTTAAGGGCCTCGCTCAGGGGTCCAACGTGGCAACGTACACACCGAGACATTCTAGAAAAATAATTGTGATTCAGACATTGCATTGCTGAGATCATGGTGCCAGTTTGATTTTGACAAGTGTCATAAACCTGCCATAATTGTACTTCCTCTACTCTATTTTGCCTTAGATGTGGTATTTTATGTAAATTAAATTTAAAAGTACAACGTTATATTCACATAGACGCAACCGCTCTATTAGTGTAATTGTATGTTAGGAGTCCATGGGAATCGGATCTTCCAAGAGGTCAGGTTTAAACTCCTTGCCTTGTGCAAAAGGCACTGTTGGAGGCTGGGGATAATGACAGATGTGCCTATGACCGTTTGTGAAAGAAAACAGGCACTGCCCATTTCCTGACTAATACCATCTCTCTAATACTAATACTAGCAGGGTCAGGTACACTGGTTTGCAGCCAAAGTTCAGAAACACACCTGTCAGAAATCAAATGTACATGATCAAATGTACAAACACACTCAAAAATAAATAATCTAAAACAAACAGATCTGTGCAAAACGTTTCTCTGAATATTTACAGTATATTTATAGTCACTTGTTTAAGTAAATTAAACATGTTTGTTTCAAAATGTCAGCTCATCAAAAAATTCCAAAATTAACATTTAGTGGTACCTTGATTGTCATTCAGCTAGACTTTGCTTCATATCTTAGTTCATTTACTTGTTTATCAGGAGGGCTACATCTGGGAGGCACGGGATCCCCTGGTAGTCTGGTCTGGATCTTTCTTTGTGGAGTTTCCATGTTCTACCTGTGTCTGCTGGGTTACCTCAGGTTCCCTTCCACAGTCCAAAGACAAACAAACAAACCTCTTTATCACATTTCAGAGGTTTTCAATGTCACATTAGGCATATTATGTCTTCATCTGCTGGTCTTCCATTAACTCTATGTGGATGGAACTTTTTATTTTAAGTTAAACTATCCTTGTAAGTAAAACAATCCCTAGGAATATTGTCTTTGTATGAGTGGAGAGCCATGTAGATAATCTGACCATATCTTTTAATTGATAAAGACTCCAGCCATGCTCCTAGGAGCTCGTTTCAAGACATCCTTGATACATTTTGGTTCCAGTGATTTTATAATGTACATTCACCATGGCTACCATTCATGTAGAATGGTGGTAGCCTAGTGGGTAGAGCTTTGGGCTATCAACCAGAGATTGGCAGTTAAAATCCCGGCTCTGCTAAGCAGCCACTGTTGGTTCCTTGAGCAGGACCCTTTACCCTCACTGCTCCAGGGGCGCTGTATGATGTCTGACCCTGCGCTTATATGCGAAGAAAGAATTTAGTTGTACTGTACATCTGTATACGTGGAATGAAAAATAAAGGCATTCTTCTTCTTTTAAATGCTGATTTGAAGAAAAAAAAAGAATATATGAAGAGTGGTCTAGGCCTGTGTAGTAGGTTAATATTTTACATCCTAGTAACCTAGTAATTTTCACACTCTAATAAAGTTCTGTATATTTAAGTTAATAATCTTATTATTATAGTCATGTTTGAACATCTGTTTAGCATGTTTATCCTTTCTTATTAAATCTACAAATAAATGCAGTGAATATCAACTGATACACATATTGTTCTATATTATTTTTTTATTTGATTTTTGTGTTATTTATATGTTGCCTTTTTAAGGTGGGCATTGATGGTAATCGGATCTTAAGGTCAACGGAAATCTTTTTAAAATTGTGGCCGGATTTCTATGTGTATGTTCTCAAATCAGCTTTGCGTTTCAAACTTTCCCTAATCATACACAAGGGAGAATAGAGGGCAGGGCTGGCTAAAGACTCAGACAGGATATGACTGCCCACTCATGAGCCGTGGACGGAATCTACCCGGCGTTTTTTTCTTTCTCTTCTTAATGTGAAAAACAATAACACACAGTCTATGCAAAGTCATCATGGTAGAGTTCTCAGGGTTTACAGGCCGTGTTAAGGAAATGAATCCCATCTGCTCTGTCAGCAGGTGTGACTGAAAGTGCCGTTCGGTTTTATTTTCAAACTCCCAGTGGCTGAAATCTATTTTTGTCCAGTATGCAGTCTAATACAGACATAGGTCATAAGAGGACAGTTTTGCTTGCTTGCGGTTTGTTAAGCAGCCAGATAAATACTACATTTAAACCTGCATGTTGACAAATTAAACTTGGAACAAAGAAGATGGTAAGAGGATGGTCAGGCTTTACTTACTACCACAACAGCCAATAGCAGTTATTATATACCCCATATCTGGGAAATCTAACAACTGGGCCAGATAGTTCAATGTGCCCGCACAGCTAATGTCCACCATATCATGTTCAGGCTATTAAATAAAGAGTGACCAGACAAAAGGGTTTTTCCCAATCTAAAGTTAAGTGTTAATGTAAAAACATTAACGTCACAACTGTGAAGGATTCTCAATTGCATTGCAGCAGTGTCACCACTAGGTGGCATTATAATAAATGGTCAATACACAATGAGCAGTTTACAGACTATGCTAATCATAGTTGAATTAAAGCAGACCACAAGACCACGTGTAACTGAAATTAGAAGCCCTGTATAAATTACTACTGAAGGTTTGATGGTTTAATAACACTTTAATAAAAAAAAATCCAATATCAACTGTCTGGCAGGGACTTTTAAAGTTCAGGAAGAAAATCTTTTTTAAGGTACTAATACATTTTGTCAGTTCATTGTTTTAACTGAGTTGTAATAGTTTACAATTGATTGTGCGGATCTAAAAACCTTTATAAGCAAGCATGATATTTAATGTCACTAGTTTTTTCACCGTTGCTGGCAAACCTGCTCCCTGGATTCCAAGCCATTTTCATAGATCATTTTGCCTCTTGTTTCATTGTGAATGTTTTGTCGTATCAGTGGGATTTTTCAACCGCATTTGTAGTCTTGTATGGTGTTTTGTTACACCTACCTGTAGAGTGTATTGTTCTTGTATTCTGAGTAAAAGCAGAGTCATACATTGTTTATGCTTTTCAGCGTCCCAGCACACTGCGCTGTAAATATTTAAAACGAGAGACTGCTGATCCAGTTACATTACATTGAGTCAGAAAAGGATGGAAGAAATGAACCAGAGAATGCTTTGTGACTTTTTAACATAAATATATTGTAGTTTTGAAGATATTTTCCCCCTGTAGCTCATACACGTCGATTTAGTTTCCTTACTTTTGAATATGCAAGTATGGGGCTATTAGTAAAAGCAGCCAAGAATAATAAAAAATGAAGATGGTTTGACAAACATGGTCTGTTTAGTGTCATCACAGGAAGCAGCGGTTACTTGCCTTCCTTTTTGTCGTCTGTAGGGTTAGAGCGTGTGAGGTAGTGTTTGTATTTTTGTGTGTGAAGCTTGTTTTTTCTGTATTGGGGGTGTGGTTCCATGTTAGGCCATGTGCCACCTGTTACAAAACAGCTACATCGGTTTCATAAAGAAACGTTAGAAGGAACAAGACAGCAGAAAGTGACGGGTGCTCGATCTTTGTTTTTATTTAGAAGTATTCATCTGAAATCATGGAGATGGAGGTAAGTTGAACGGATGCTTCGTTTATGGTGTTTGGGGTTTTCCATTTCAAAATATGTATGACTACATAATTAACATTAATCTGTTTCTAGTGTCAAACATTGCAATTTGGAAAATGAGGAAGGAAATATGCTAAACTTCTGTATTGTTTTTGTTTTGCCACAGAATAAAAACTCTTCTCATTACAGTCCTTAAAAGAGATCTAGAACTTTTTTAAATGTTTCATCTCATGCATGGTGCACCTCAGGAACAGAACGTGATGGATAAATGGTGCAGCCTGCATTTTTGTATTGCAAGAATGACCCATGCATGTTGTTTTGTTGGCACCAAATATTACAGGAGCAGTAAATGTAGGAAAGCACATCAGGTCAGCCTGGAGCTCCTTTTTGTTTCCATGATTGATAAGCGCTTCAATTAATCTTCAGACACTGGTCATGCACTGACTAGTTCATTAGTTATCTGTTCATTCTATGTTCCATTTTGACACTGCACGTTGATATTCAAAGGTTTTATTCCTCGTATGTTTTTCTCTGTTCCCTTTACCCAGCCAGGTATCGTGTCTCCATTAA
>JAYDZF010000005.1:14319104-14329700 GCA_034509105.1 Microcambeva barbata | reverse complement strand
GTGTCTCAAATCAACCTGGTAGCATGTCTTTGGACTGTGGGAGGAAACTTACACGGGGAAGTGTCTGAATCATTTTTTAATATTGTGTAGTCAATTTGTCTTCGATTTGGGTGATCCCTTATTGCAGTTGAGGTGGGTGTATCTCAGGCCTCGTCTGAGCCGCACACTGCCCTTAATGGAACCCTTTTTCACACATGCACAAACACTTTGAAGACCCCACCCATACATAGTCTGGTTATCCTGTGTGATACAAAATTGGCCTTAAATGTGTGTGTGTGTGTGTGTGTGTGTGTGTGTGAATGTGTCGAGTGTGTGTTTTCACTGTAAAGAAAACAGACTATGAATAAATGCATTAATGAATGTTCTCATACTTACATGAAAGTTGGGGATCTGTTCTCGGTCCAGAGGTTTGGTGACAGACAGCTGTCCTGTGATCGGATCGATAATGAAAAGACCGTTGGGAGTCAGATCAGCGCCTGGTCCAGTTACACTGTAGCGCAGTGTGTTGATTTTATCCCTGTCTGAGCGGATCTGAAACACACACACACACACACACACACACACACACACACTTTAGCTTCTATTACACAATATAATAAAAGTCATTTGGGAGGATAAAAACACAGCTGAAATCATTCTCTTCACTCTGCAGTTATGAGTTTACTTTAAAATTGTTCATTCGTTGTTTATCCAAAATAAAATAAAAAAGTAAGAAGGGGGGAGAACTGAAGCACATAACCTGAACTGAAGCACATAATATGGTTTGCTTATCACATATGGTCATGATGTGGTAAAACCTATTAGCACACTAGAACTGAATATCTCAAATTAATGAGCATGAAACAATGATGGTTCGTCCATCAGGGTTGGATACAGAAAATGTTTTCTCATAACTGATGCTGTTACAACCTCTGCTGTGGAGATAATGGAGATTAGTGCGTTGTTTTCCATATGTGAGACTGAACACTATATGAACTCATCTCATCCAGGTCAAAAGTTGCCGTCAGGTACTCACGACACGTGTGTTCTCGAGAGTATATAAGGGGTTATTGGACATGACTAGACTAGGAGGAAAAATTACTTGAGTCACTTTATCTAGCAATTTGGAAGTTTGTCTCATTAAAAGTACTGTGAAAGTACCAGCCACAACCTGGGACAAAGTTCAATCAGACAGAACCCTGGGAACCACAGCAAGCACTCAAATCGGAACCAACATGCTAAATGTGCAGCAGCAAGCAAAGCAGCACCGGTCCGCTCCAAAGGAAACAATGACACAGCCAGCACAAAAGTGGTTCTGCAGCTTCCCATGTTAATGTGCCCTTGGAGTTACACTTCTCATAAACACTATTCAGTCATTGTAGTTGTAGGTGTAGCCCACGTTTGAAAAGTATAAGCGCTCTTTGCACATAATCAGCTTTATTTCTGAAATATAAATCCTGCAAGGAATCCCACTCATTTCTTCAGGGATGAAATATTCACCAATATAGGCTACAATAACGCAAACCCGACACTTATATCTCCACCTTTTATATCCGTCTAATCCGATTAAAGTCGATTTAGTACATTGTGCATTTGCTTTATATCGGAAGCAAGTGTTTATTCATGAACATGAAACAGCTTTATATTATGATCACATTATGACATCTGGATATTCTAAGTCTGTTCGAATGTGCTAAACCTCGAATGCATGGATAAATACAAGGTGTAAAAACATGCTTCTTTTCTTCATCTGTTTAAACTGAACCATTTGCATAACCTGTGTGTAGTCCTTAATTCATTCAACTAAATCTGTCAGCTGCCATTCACAAGCACTCTAACTAAACTTACTACGACATGTTAGCGATTAAAAGGCATTACATTCATGAAACAATACAGATGTAAAGGTAAAGTATTAGGGTTCCTATGGCATTTGGTGAACCAAGTTGTCACATGTCCTGTTTTGTTGCTGTTATTGCGTTTCATCACCTGTCTTTAGGGTCAGAGGTTTCCAGAGGTGTAAACACAGGAGAGTTGAGGTATCAGGGCATTTTTATTTCAATTGGGGAAAGTTTGATGTTGTTTTGTCTTCAAAACTTCACTTCACTTTATGCTCCACTCAACCAGGCTGACCAGAGTATGCTCCGATGTCCTTTTCCTCCGGGTTCTTTTCCGTTCTGATTTTGTGTCCGGCATAAAAGCCATATAAATAAATAAATATTCTATATATTTAGTTTTCTTTTAACCCAAAGTGCAGTTTGATTTGAAAGCTGTTTGTGTATGAGGCTTATGTGTATTTGAATTACAGATTCCGATTGTGTTTGGTTGATGTCCTTTATTTCACAGAGCAGTCACATCAGAACACATCAGTGTGGAGCACAAATGTAAATATTTATCTTTATCTCTGTCTAAACCGAAGAGTCAACATCAGAAAAGCATTGACCTTGCTGTTGGTATTTCAAAAACTATGAAGTAGAGATGCGCAAATCACATTTTTGGCCAGTTCTGACTTCCTGTCAACTTTCTGGCATTCAGATTTTCAAAACCTTTTGTTTAGTTTCAACATTTCAACATATGTTACTTACATTACTGAGAGTGTACCTCCTGTTTCACTAGTGGCTAGTCTGAGAATCCTAGATCCTTTGAATTTAGGAATTGATCTGAGGTAGAAGCCAAGCGTACTGCCTCTGTGTATTAATGTTTGGTTCTGAATGTATTATTTGGAATATTTTAAGTCAGAAGATGCAGATGGGGCTAGAAACACATTTTGGCATTTAGTCTTTACCCAAAGTAACTTTCATTGCAGTCACAGAATACAGTCTGCATAACTGAAGGTCAGGGACCTTGCTCAAGGGCCAAACACAAGTAGCCTGGCAGTGTTATGGCTTGACCAAGTGACCTTCTGATTACCACTCTATGTGCTTAATCACAATGCTTGCCTCAACAACAAAACAATGCATACAGCCTCCTCACTTGTTTTCTGTGTGTGTGGGGGGGTGTGGGGTGGGGGGTGTATTCGTGAACGTGTGTGTAAAAACTGACTTTGACTAGCTCCTCTGGGAATTGTCCTCGTGAGTTTTCGGGAACGTTGATAGGAGGAATGACCCAGTCTCTCTTAACGCGGCTCACACTTCCGTCACCCGCGACAACATTGCTGCGCCATGGAAACGCGATCTCGGGCACCTGGAAACAAGAACACAACCCTGTTAGATGCGTATGCAGACTAATGTGTGCACAGTCTGTATTTTGTTCACACACACACACACATAAACACACACACATACACACACACATTTATACCAACTGCCAGTATACCTAAATATTTACAACATTAATTCTGCCCTCTTTTATGGGGTCATAAATTTTACCAGTCAGGTTCCTGAAATAATGAAATAAAGCCTGTAGTGCATGGCTGCTCACACTCACACACACACTTTCTTGTTCCTGGCCAGAACACTTGACCAGAACAGTGCAATTACAGTTAGGTTTCCGAGAGCAGAAAAAAAAGCCTCTCAGACATGAATTATGTCTTTCAATCCACCAGATAAAAGAAATTAATAGGGTGGGGCTGAGATCAGAGCTAAGTATAAGACAGTAACAACAGTCATTTTCTCCTCATATTGGTCGAATCCTAGTGGTTAGAGAACTGGGCTTGTGATGAGAAGGTTGCTGGTTCGATTCTTAACGAGGACAGTTCATGACTGAAGTACCCTTGAGCAAGGCACCCAGTCCCTAGTCACAGTCAATATCGATCCGCCAGCAGAGTTCATAACGGCATCAGTTAGAAGGAAACCCCTCCGGCATCCAACCCTGATGACTGAGCCAATCAGTGTCCATGAAGGTGACTAGACTGGCATAAGCAGGTAAGTTATGTGATCTGACAAGTTTTAGACATAAGCTACAACTCCTATTTATAATTGGCTATGTGAATTGTAATCTTAGGCTTGTGCTCAACTACTCAGTAAAGGAAACTCAATCTATGACACTCCTAACTCTTCATCTTCCCAACACTTCCTCACAGGTTCAGCAATCACTTTTCAGCTGACCAATAACCACTAGCAGAAATGACACTTTCTGGAAAAAAGGCAATATATAACAGAGCAATGCTGTACATTACTACTCTCTTTAGAATTGTATTGTTCAAGGAGGTGAGAGGTCTCAACCACCAACAGATACCCAAAAGCTCTACCTGATAATCTACCACCGTCCAGTCTGATGAACATCTGTGTCTACATACTTTTGGGTACTTAAAGGATTGGTTAAAATGAACAAGAAATGCTTGAAGTACCACAAAAGAAACTCATCTTTTTCAATACGCGTCATGACAGCATATAGGTCTAGCAGATATGACTGGTGCGGAAAAGTTCTAACAACCTCATGAAAACATGGAGCTTGCCATGCTATGCTCTCATATGTTTCCAATGATTACTGCATTTAAAAACATGCTAATATGTTGTTCGAAATGTCTGGTAATTATGACTATATGAGCATATGAGGCCTTGCAAGCTTCAAGAGTTGCATTTCTAGAATATGATCAGTACCAAATATAACCTGATCAGAACGAAGCAGTAGACATGTCTATAATTATGTTGAAAAAACACAGTAATACAAGCTTCAGTTGGATTTAGCTTCAAACTCTTCACGTTGTACTTCTATTTTATTGCATTTGTGCGACTCCATTCCTCTTGACCTTATCTCTTACCTGACCTGGTTAAATATTGATGGTAATGGCAGTGCAGCAGTGTGGGCAGAAAGGCTAGCAAAAAAATGCTGGCAGCAAGGCAGACTGTCTGTCTCTTTTGCTCTCAATCTCGGTTTCTCTCACTTGGCTGCTGGTGTAGTTAGAGTATGACTCGAGTGATGAGCCAAGACATTACAATTACACCCACAAAGAGCGGAACAGCATAAATGCTGACCGCAACAGCATAAAGATCAACAACGACTCCTACAGCTTGCTTTTCCTCATACACACATATACAAAAGACATACCACAGAATAGAAACCTGTATTTATTCATTTGTTTTACTGCATGCTTTATTTTTGTCCGGGTTGTGGTGCGTCTGGCACCCAGAAGCACTAAATGCTAGACAGAAATACAACATGGATGGGGCACTAAGTGAGCCTTGGCACAAATTGCTGCTGAGATTACTTTGCGCTGCACACTAAAGGTGTGAACATGACACCAATCTGCATTTCTGTGGAATAATAGCCAAATCTACACAGCATTGCAGTATTATCTTCAGTGTTTCGCTTTTTAACTTGCACTAGCTTAGAGTGACTAAAAGTCATTGTTTAACACATTCATTGCTGTTTTGACGCTTTTATCCTGTTGTATTAAACAGTTTCTCACTGGAGACTCTTTGAAAAGTTCAATTTTCAATTTTAATCAGATGAATTTTAAGAATTGTGGGTAACGTAAAAGTGGTCAGTGTGCGTCACTCGCTAAGTGGCACTGCTGCACACTCTGAGAAACAACAACACAGCCAGCACAACTGTGAAAACACCTTAAGAAGTGAAGCCAATCCACCTTTATCTTTGTTTGTTTAGGCATTTGGTTGAAAACTGTAGAGCCAAGATAAAAAAGCAATTTGTTCAATGGGAGCTTTAACACAGGAAGCCAAAAATGCATTGACTAGTTAAATACCCATAATGGTATTGCCAACCATCTACTAAACATTTTGGATGCAGTGGCTGCTTTGGATGTTCACTGATATAGAGTAAAGATAGAACAATATGGCATGGTGATTTTAGAGTGACCCATGTACAACAAAACATCAAAACAACAAAACTTAAAATTAAATATACTTATTTACTAAAAAGAAATTAGGGCAATCTGGTCACATTGTGGATTACAAGATATGTAAAGCCTCAGTAATGGGTGTTAGTGTGTCTGTTGAATGAATTCATTAATTATTTTCTTCAGGATTATTCTTCTTTGTGACCCTATTTTGGCTCGCCAGGCTGAGAAAAACCTGCAATGTGGTCTGCATCCAAGCCCACAGCGGTCCGTACTGCATCTGATGTGCTAATGCCTCCTTCTATTTGCACATGGGTACTGTTCGAGGTGTTGACTGAACATGAGGTTGTGACGCCCTTCTCTAACAGAGGCTGAGCACAAATACACCAAGTGTACACGATCACAGCAGCAACAACAAGATGATTAATGTTTATTTTCATGATCATCCACCCATGCATCCCTCATTGCTACGTTTGGTCCCTGGTTCAAAAGGATCACCAAATGTAGCATGTCTACTTCGGCTCAGAACGAATCACCCAGCAATTGAAACAAACCCAAGAATTGACTAGCAAATGAACAAATGGCAAAAGATACTCTTAAAGAAGCAGGTCCACCTTCATACATTTAACTGCTACAATTATTCCACAACATTAATAAAAATATTAATCATCAAATGTGCAGACTGTAAAAAGATCTGAACATTCTGAAGAAGTGAAGAACTGCCCAGATCATTAATTTAATTGGTTTAAAGTCGTTATGGATGGAAAAGGTGGTAAAAAACAACTTAAAATTTAAGAAATTGTAATTTTTCCCCTTTTCTATCCCTTGAACACACATCCACTACTTACTCTGTCCCTTACTCCATCCATCACCGCTCCTTCATCTTTTGCCACCCCTTTTAATACCATTCTTCCCAACACCCACTTACACTTTAACCTGCTATCTGTTTCCCTCCAGTCCCACCTCATTTTTGGACTGTTACCATCAAAAGCCCACTATTATCTAGCACACTCTCTTTTCTCTATCAGCACCAGCCCATCCTATTCTCATTTTCTCTCTGTGGATGTGTGCAGCACTCAAAACAGACGCCAGCCTTAAGAGACTTTATAATGCTGCTGATCCCTAGCTGAGGGAAGAGATCGGCACCAACATGCCCACTCTATTCAACTTAACATCATTAATACTTAATTAAAGCACTATTCTCAGGGTGACGGAGCACCACTACCATTTTGAATTTAGTACAGCTTGCTTTATAGACAGACAGATTAACAGATGGATAGAAAAAAACATTCAGTTAGTAAGTTCATTAGGTAGGGTAGGGCAGATAAATAGATAGATGGATAAATCATCTATACCAGACTCTTATCAAAATTGATTTTGACACATTACAATTATGACTGACTATGCTCAGGAGCAAAATAGGGCAACTTTGGCTGTGGTGAAGCTTACACCAGCAACCCTTGGATGACCAGTCCAATACTCTTTTCACTTAGCTAACACTACCCTGGAAGCTGGTGTATACAATCTGGTAACTCAATATATTATAAAAGTAATGAAGTATAATTTGAATAAAGCTTTTTTAAGCTCAAGTTTCAAGTCATACCTGTTTTGGCGAGTCTGGTAGTGTTAAGGTCACTCGAGTAGACCACTCCTCCTTTGAATTCAAATTCTTCACTCGGATCTCTAGGCCGTTGCTGTTTCTGTCTGTCACACGCAGGGTGCGCTTGGCGTAAAGCTTTCCGTCTTGACCTATCCGAAAATCGTCTGGGTCTCCAGTTTCGAAGCGCAGCCCTGAACCTCTGCCACAGTCCATGAAACTCACTGGAGAGAGAGAGAGAGAGAGAGAGAGGACAGGTTAGGTTTAGTACAAGCCAGCATACCACTTTCCCCCTGACAACAAGGGTTTAAAAAAATACAAGCATACACAGCATGACATCCCTACCAGACCATGAGGGAATTATGGCTTCATTTGAGCAAAGAGAACAGACAGCGAGTGGAAAAGTGCATTTTGACACAGGAAAGGGGACGAAGAAAGGGTATCGAGACGCAGAGGGGAGAAAGAAGGAAAGAAAAAATATATATATGGGAGAAGATCTTATACTCTCCTGCATTATTCATGCTGATGCTTTACCTGCAGGCATCCAGGTGTGCCGAATGAAGCCGAACAAAAAAAACTGAGTTAGACATGGAGACGGAGGGCGAGAGAGGTGCAAAGAAAAGAGAAGTGAGGTAGGATGGAGACGGCTAAGCTACAACACCAGAGGGAATCGCATTAGAAATACACAAAGAAGGAATAAATGGCTGCACGTTGGCTCATTATGGCACTATTAGAGGCAAAACAATTACACCGTCAGAATTGGGAGAGACGGAGGGGGGAGCGAGCATCGCTTTGTTGAATCTGTGTATCGACTCGGCTCCCGCTTTCACATCCTCCGCTCTCTGAATGCTGTGCCTCATTACTAGGGCCCGTTCGTCAGAGGAAGAGGATGAATTATTGTGGCACGCTGCTGTTGGATGTACGGAGTGATAATTGATCGCTAGCTATTTGCATTGATCGACTTCATCGTGCTGCCTACAAAGTGCACACGAACAAAGTACTGCTGGAGAGATAGAATTACCCAGGAGGCTTGAATCCCATGAATGTGTACTAGAGGTGCAGATTGTTAGAAACAAAAATGTATGACTATAATATTAGATTAAAAGTTGATAAGGCCAAGCAGAAACAAATTAAGGCATTATTAAGAATAAAAATATTTTTTATTCAATAAAACTAAACACTGGTGTTAACAGGCTATGCGTTTTATGCTGACACGGTACCTGTCTTAAGCTTCTTAGTAAATAAACCAGTATATTGGATCCTATTACATATTTTGAAGAAAAGGCTAACAAAGCCAAATATAAGCATCATTAAGTGTAAAAATATCTTCTGTTTAATACATTTATGATCTAAACAAACACTGATGCTGCTTTACTACATGTTCTATGCTAACACTGTAGCTCCCATGAGCTACTCAGTAAATAACCATATACTGTATATCATAATATACACTGTCAGGTAAGGATAACTTTCTTTGTCACAGAAATTTCAAACTCAATGTAGTAAGTGTAAAATTATTTTCTATTTAATTACAGAACTGGTGCTGCTATACTAGGCTATTATATGCTAATACTGTGGAGAACAGGTTAGCTTTCATTGTCACAGAATTCTCATTTCAAAGACAAATAAATGAGTCATTCAGTGTAAACATGCATATATTTAATTCGTAACATTTAAAGAACACCACTTTTACTATACTAGGCTATTATATGCTAAGATTGTTTTCTTTTTGAGCTATTTAGTAAATGAGTCTATATATTAGGTCAAAATGCATAATTTGAAGAAAAGCCTTTGTTCATCCCAGAAGTCTCATTCACACCAGCACTGAGCCACTATTTATGCAGCGCCAAAACTAGAAGTCACACAAGCTTCCAATATGGTTCTCTAGACGTGAAACAGACTAAGAAGTGCTAATTGTTTATGGCAATGGCACGACTACAAACGTATTAAAATGTTCTATTTAGCTCATTTCAATCATCCAGGGTTTGAATCACTGCTATTGGTCGAAATGATTGGATATGCCCCAGATAGATTGGAGTTTTGTCCAGGGTACATGAATGCACTGTGGCTAGTTATGCTGAGTAAGCAAGGTCCGCCATGGCGCTATCCAATATAAATAGATAGTAAAAAATGAAGCGACAATTGAAATTAAATATTGTACATCTAATTTTAGCTCTGCTTTAGTAATTACAAAGGAGGGCATTGACTAGTCAGATGAAGCTGACCAGCTCTAGTGGTGAAATGTGAAGTGCAGAAAAATACCACAATGCTGAATAAAGCTACTAACCAGACTTCAAATCCAGTCCCACTGTAAATGTCTGATGACATCAAGACCTAAAACAGTCTCCTAAATCGAAGCGTTATGAGTGCATCTGTTGACTTTTTTCATCTTTATTTCAGTGGCTGCTGTTTTCTTTTAGTACCTAGTAGGAACCCTCAGGTAAGCTCAATAAAGTGTGGGGGTTTGTGTGCATACGTGAGCCTGCACAAACACGTGTGCTAATTAAAGCATAATTAAGAACACATGTTGGAAAGAATTCCACTTACTGCTCAAATTAATCAGCAGTTATTATGCAAGGACTTTTAAGGATAATAATTGGCTCTGACAATCAATTGACGTAATGTGCCACTCCAAGCAACGAGTGCTCGTTAGCGATTATTAGATATGCTAAGCTATGCTACAGGGGTTGAATTGGGGGTTGTTTATTGAAATTTAAATATCTTCTGTCTTAACGCATTGCTGGACCGGAGAGATCTCTGCACCAAGTTTGGGCAACAAAATTTTTCCTTCTGTAGTCTCAACAGCCGCAGGCTCTGTTTTACACACCAGAGATTTATAAAGCAAATGGCTTTGATGTTCCATGATATCCATGGCCTCTGGTGGATCTAACAGCCAAGAAGCATGAAAGAAGTGTGTGTGTGTGTGTGTGTACGATAATGTGATGGTTGAGTGGTGGTTGTGGATTTAATGTGATGACTATACCGGTTTAGCTTGTAGCAGTTTCTCTTAATAAGGATGATAAAGTGCACAGTGCTTTTGAAAAAAAAATCCCAGTGAACCATAACATTAGGACCACCTGTCTATAAGGGCTCTAGCTCAAGGCTCTTAAATCTGCCTGCTTCAAGCGTGGTGTCTAATTGCTGACCCCATAAAAAACTAAGATATGTGCAAAACGTATTTCATTGTACTGTACACAAGAATATAGTGAATATTTACAGATTCTTTAAAATCATCTAATACATTCACATTAATTATGTAATAGACAAAAGATTTTGTGAATTGCAT
>JAYDZF010000005.1:13418235-13429479 GCA_034509105.1 Microcambeva barbata | reverse complement strand
ATTGTCATTGTCTGTCTGTCCCAGCTCTTCAATGGGTGCAAGGCACAATGTAACACACTGGATGGGGCATCAGTCCAAGACAATTCAGTGTCTCCAATCAACCTGGTAGCATGTCTTTGGACTGTGGGAGGAAACCAGAGTACCCGGAGAAAACCCACACGAGGAGGACATGCAAACATGAGAACATGGGGATCGAATTCAGGACCTTCTCGCTGTGAGGCAACAGTGCTACCCACTAAGCCACCATGCTGCCCCTGAGGCTGGATGTGTTCACTCAATCTGAATCTTAATCTGTCTCATTAGAATCATTTGTACTAATCATTTGCAGCTGCCTAGGTAAGGAGTGGGCAGCAAGGCAACACAGTAGTTTTTTAGACAGACCCAATTATTATATTGCACAGATTTCATATTTTCTTATATACCTGACAAACTTGATAATTTAACTGTAAAACAGTTGCAGCCAATGCACTGCTGTGGGTGAGTCTGGATCCAGAATGTGCCCATGTCTTAAGTGCCGCTAGCTGAACTTCCCTTTCTGTGGGTCGTTGCCTTGATGGTAATCGGCGTGGTTCATTCAGCATACATTGCCAAACCACTCTAATCCTCTTTTTCTAATTTCCACCGCAATTTTGGGTCTCTGCTCACATTGTACCCTGATGGTTTCATTTTGAATGTAATCATGGAGGAAAACTTCCAGGATTTGTTATAGACATCACATTGGAAGACTTCCACTGTATTCACTGTATATTTGATTTGAGAATCATCCATGTCTCCAGCCCATACAGCAATATTGTCAGAATCAGCATTCAGAAGAGACTCCTCTTGGTTTTTACACCACTTGAGTGAACTTTAGTTTCATTCTCAAGGTTGAGTCAAAAGTCATAGGACATTTTTTATTTAGAAATGGGAAAAGGATATATATCTTAAAAGCCACAACATTGCATGAAGGGGAATTTTCCCCATGGGAAGTGGGTCATGTAGCAAATCAGAGATTTGCAATATCAATGGTACATTGTCTCCTTTGTATGTGTATTTCTTAATATGCATGTCATTCCAAGTAAACTTTTATACAGCTGAGGTCTTTAGAAGCAGGAGAATCCACTCATTTGAGTGGTAAAGCATGTTCATTAAGCCTGTGGTGTCTGGTTTGTGTCAGTGAACATGGTAAATGTGGCGTTTCTCTGGGCTTTTCATTTAAGGGGGCTTGTTTACCTGCTTAAACCAGACCAGTCATATGTCAACAACCTAGTGCAATACATCCATGTAAGGAAATGTGAGCGGAATTATGTTGAGCAAGCCCAGATTTGACAGGCTTTATGTGACAATGTAATTGGTTGTCCATTTGAGAATAGCATTGTGGGTTTTCAAGTGGAAAGTTTAGAAGATAAATACCACTACGCAACTGGTGAGATTAAATACTGTGTAAATAAAGACGTTAATATGATGATTATTATTTAAAGATCTGTTTTAGATTTTAATCTTACATCAACAGTAATTTTGTACTCATTTGATGATCATGTAGGACGTATGTCATTTTTCTTATAAGTAATATAAGAAAATGTATTGCACTAATGCACATAAATCCTGGTTTATAATGGTTATCGTCATTGAACTAGTGATTTCAGTTGCTAGTCTAGTACTTTAACTGCTTGCAGCTGGCAGTGTAAACAGTGTCATTTAGAATACTCTTCATCACTGAGCAGTGAAATTCATCCTCCTCATATAAACTCGATCCATACAGTGAAACACAAACATACGCACTAGGGGTCATTGAGCACTTGTTTCTGGAGCGATTGTCAGCCCTAGTCATATTGCCCAGGGAGCCGTTAGGGGTTGGGGTGCCTTGCTCAAGGGCACTTCAGTGGTGAACTATCAGCTCTGGGAATCCAACCAGCAACCTGCTGATCATAAACCCAGTTATCTTGCATTTAAGACTAAAGTTGTGAGAACAAGCCAGGACAATTTTTTTTACCTATACCTAACAAACAAAATAACATAAGTACCACATTACTGACTATCCAATACAGCCATACATTATGCAAGCAGTAGGACAAGCAAAAATCTAACGAATGTTGGTAAATGCTCTAAAGTCAATGCAATAAACCAGCATCTAAGATTACTCTACATTTTATCACAGATCTCAGATCACGAAGCTCTTGTAAACATAGCCTAAGTGGATTTAAAATATGCCTTATGTAACAAACCTGAGCACCATATAGGAAAATCTAACAATTCAGTTTTGCCTGCATATGTGAATCATAAGAAGAACATCTCGAAAACGTTTTACTCTGGAAACATGATCATAACAAATTGACTTTGTCTTGGTCAACACAAATAAACTTGACTGGATTTACCCTTTCATGGGATCCAGAACACATGTGGATTTGATTTTACAATATTTTTTTTTCAAAATATTGTTTTCAAATTGGGTGCTTTGATCATTCTGATGCACAAGCTGCATAATCTTTGCGCCTAGTGTCATAATGCCAGAGGATTGTGAAACCCCCTTTTTTTCTGGCACTACGCGCTGCAAAACACATCCAACTCATACAGGGAGGTTCAACTTGCTCTGATTTTATGATGAATGGTTGTTAAACAGCATCTTTATACTCCCTGATTTGATTGGAACGAATTAACCTAGCCAATGAAATCTATATGGTATGTCTACATGTGTGGATCAGACAGTTAGGTCGCTTTTATATACAGATTAACTAAAACTTTAATACATGTTTAAAACATTTAAAACACTATTATTTATATCGGATACCCATGTATTATTTTTACATGAAGGCCAAACATATGCAAGAATACGGGTCTACCAAAGTCATAAAACATGCACCTATGATAAACATTAAAAGAAACATGAATAGTTATGGAAATATGAAATGTTTTAATTGTTGTACTGTAAAAATGGACACAAACCATCTGCATTTACCCAATTCATTGGTGCTCAAGGAATGTAACCCCTGCCATTTTTGTGGGTTTACTTTATTTCGTTTTTGTCTGTTATAGCACCATCTTATAATTTTATATTGGCTATATTTGTCTTTTTTTCAAAACAAAAGCTAAAAAAAACTTTACAGCTCTACCAATCTAGTATGTCTCATATATTCATGCCAAATTTCCACTTAATGTCCAGAAAGTTTCCAAGAGTATCCATCAATTACACCCAAAGATGGGAGTCTGCAGGGTTCAGAAAGAAGCTGTCCAGGAGATGCCTGATTAAACTTCCAAAAAGGGCATCCACAGCAGACTGGGGCAGGTGCAGAACATGCCACAGCAGTTTATATTAGTGCTTTTAGCAGTACTTATGGTCACTTTTTTATTACTGGATTAGCCACTTTATTTGTGGTAAGAATATTATTGATTTCTGTCTCTGGACTGTAAATTTAATTTTGTCTGGATGGAAATACATTTAGAAAATAATGACATGGCTAAAAGACGAGTGTACATGTTCAGAGAAGAGAATTGCATGTCAGTGGTATCGAATTCTCAAAAGACTCTGCATGTACTATCACAATAATTCAATCTAGGAAATGCTTACTTGTGTTGTAATTATTAGTATCCAATAGACAATATTTATACTGCCAATGATAACACACTAACAACTGACCACCTATAATGGTCCATTTAAACCTTGAAACAACAAGGAAGCCAAAGGGTTGCAGTCTTAAGGTTTTAGATACTGAAGAAGCAGCTCAACCAGGTGACCAGTCAGGCCATGAAGAGCTTTACTAACTAATATTAATTACTAGCTAGTAAACTTCTATTTAACCTACATTTATACATATTTATACATATTTATGCTTAACCAAGATCATTGTCATGAATATGTAATGCAATAGCTAACCAGTGAAAGAATGCAGTGGCATTTTGTACATCTTTCTGAAGAATTTAACAGGAAGACCAGATAGAACGACATTACTGCAGCCTAAGAATCACATCATAAATGCATGCTTCAAGATGTCTAGGCTAGTAGAGGACAAGAGTGAATGAATGTCAAAGGAGAGTGTTGGTTCAAAGATCAATAACAATCAGGTGAAGTTAAATCGACTTGTACAGCACTTTTGAGAAAAGCAACTTTACAGAATCCAGGACCCAAACCGATGTTGAGCAAGCCTAAGCCAACAGTGGCAAAGGAAATATTTAGAGAGAAACCTAGATTTCAAACTGGTTAGAAAAAAAAAGAATAAAATCTGACATGAGGAAATAAAATGAACCTGACTGTCACCAGAAAGAAAAATTAAATAGATTTGTACACATAAGTCTCCAAGGTTTAATAGTTCTGACACTAGTCGGTTGAATATATAGAGTACACAAATTGTAGGGCCTGAAGCAAATACTAACTGGCCACGTTGTCTGCTGAGTGGGATGACCGGACTAAGAAGAAAATTGAAAAAACAAACAAAAAAACATGATTGGCACAGTAATGTAGGAGGTACTAATGATGCCTTTGACACATGACCTATAAATTTGGGATTATTTGCTATGAATTGTATTTCAAATGTATTTGTCATGCAAGAAGGAGAAAATATAAGAATAATTAAAACACAGGAGGATCAACTATTCTTTGATTTGAAAGGTCACAAACAATAAATCCCATGTGCTGAGACCAGTTTACATCAACAATGAATCATACTTCATACTGTATGCTCTTTGCCAGAAGAGGCTATCATTAAACTAGGTGACCGTGATATTGACTCTTTCCACACGGCCAGACCCCCTGCAGACTCCAGGGCTCGAGGCTCAGTGCTGAGCTCCAGGCTTACTGTTTGTATAACCCACTCTCGAGCTCCTGGGTTGGGAAAACAGCCTAAAACAGTCTACTATAGGCAATAATGTAGCTTAGATTTCAGTCTTCTGTCCCCAGGCTCGGATGGTGCCATGGTTTAGTATGACTTGGTGGCTCTTGAATGGTAAGATAGAGCTGCCATCGCTCCAAGAGGAAATTCTACATTTTGAGAACTTTCAGTCATCTGTGTATGCCATATTTAAAAGCCTCTTTGCTACAAACATTAAAGCAAGTGATGAAAATCTGTCCTATTTGGAATTACATGGTTTTTGTATTAATAGTGTATTCAGCTATTTTGTCTGCATCTTTCTTTCCCTTTATAAGCAGACCCCACATATGGATCAACTACACCACAACAAGGATAAACTATTCTGCTTCTTTAATAGCCTCTCCAGTGTTCTCTTAATTCTTTCCTTGTTTTTATATGAAATGAGATGACCCAGGCCTTTGTAGAGGCATCATTTCAGGTAGCTCAGCAGCTGAAGTACTGAGCTTATGATAACGTCTCAGTTCCAGACGCCCAATTAATTAAAAAAGGTTGTGCTATGATTGGCTGGTAACCTGTCTGGTGTGATTCAGAGAAGTTTAATTGTCATTGAGTACATACAAGTGAATTCTTACATTGAATTCTTAGGAATCGTTTCACATTTTTTGTGATTTTTCCCAGTTTTTCTAGCGATCATACACTAAACCACACTCTGGACCAGCAATAAGACCAGCCAAATAGAAATCCTGATGCTCCTCATGGAGGCCCTCAGACAGTGTCACTTTTTTCATTTGAGGGATAACTTTTAGATTCTCATTGAAAAGTAGTGACTGAGATTGTTAGGCTGTGAAATGTCACCCAGCATTACTGAGGGTGCTATGAGCTCTAATGTGTTTTTGTGTAGTTTGTTTAGGTTGATTTCAGAGCCAGGACTGGATTCCCACTGAGAAATGACACTGAATGGAAATCAAGACGAGGTCTGGCACTTTTGACAAACATTCATTTTCCGCTCAGATAGCCAGAACAGTGGGAACTTCCTGCTATAGCTGAGCTCACAGCCACTGTAATCCCTGTGAGTGTGGAGCTGGATACCATTCACTGACACACACACACACAGAGGAACACAAAAACCCAAATGTAAAAAATAAAGTATGCGTATTTAGACCATGATATTTTAAAGTAAACACACACAATACAGCAATTATATGACATGTCATAGGAAGCATGTGTCAGGTGAATTGTACTCTTCCCAACATGATTGGGGTCCCCAGCCTTGGTTGTAAATGAGAATAAATGAGAAATAATAAAAATATTAATAATTTACCCAGTAAACCAAACTGAACAAGCACATTTGGTTATGTTCTATACTTTTCAATTCAGGAACACCATGTTTTGCAGAACCCATGGAACATTTTCACCTTGGACGTATATGACATTAGAAGAGGTTATTAACTATTACTTTCTGTAAGGCATTTTAGCTGTGGTAAATCCTGGCAGCTACAGTGTGGCTGGACTGTGTCAATACTTCCAGTGGGTTTTCGTCCTCACCAATTGGTGCAAGATGTTGCAATTAGCGGGTCCTTTTACTTAAGGTTTAGCTTTCTCATGCTCTTCTGTACATCCTGCGTGGAGAAAAGCCAGTCGTGTTTTGCAAGCCCTTATGAGTTTGAGTGTGGAACAGAGGTGAATGGGCGAGACTTTGCCCAGGCTCTCCATTGGCTGGCCACTGACATCACGTAATTAAAACCTGCTGAGTCTCTGTATCGGATCTCCCGTGTGGACTAAAAAGGAAAGCAAAACCAGAAACTACCCCCTTAAGAGTAAATCTTTTGTCCCAAATGAGTTTGCTCATGTCCCCGGTTTTTACAAAGAAAAAGGGAGAACACACATATGGGATGCATTATTTGTAAGGATTAACCTTGTGTGGGTCCAACACACCCCTTTATGTTTGTGAAGGCTTTGGGTTCTTTTGCTTCGGGATAAAAGAACACTACGCTGCATGCACAACAATTGGCCACGCTTCATTACTAAGGAATTTAAAACAAGGTCAAGATGAAGCATGTTCCAGAGCCAAGAAACAGAACCTACGATGTGTGCCGTTTCTCTAAACATAGGCTCATAGGCTAGGGGTGTGTTTGAATATTACCTAATTAAAATATTTTCAGTGATAACGCAATTGGCAGGAGCTTTGAATTAATCCCTTGAGTCATTTGTTTGTTGATAAACGCTTGGTTTATAATTAGCCTTAGGACTGGATTTTCTCTTCATTACTTTGCTAATGACTGGGTATGTAAACAACTGGGAACAATTTTCGCTCAGTGTCGGCGCTTATTAATTTGAGTTTAAAAGTGCAAACCATGTCTGCAGGTCATCGTTACTACAACAAAAGCAAGTTCAAAGCAAGGCGTCTTTGGCTGTTCAAAGCATCCTTTTGTACAAGCGTGAGAAGACGATCACAAATGTGCTTTTGAATAGGGTCGTGGTTTGATGCATCTTAATTTTCACACTAGGTGAAGGGTACAGACTTCTGAATGATAATGAATGGAACAACTTTTCTGCTATTACAAACCCATTTCCTGAAAAGTTTAAATATTTTAGTAATTCCCCTATATCTTTATTGAACTGTCAAATATGATGACCAGCTTAAATGTTCTTTGTAAATTTAATAATAAAAACATGCCTATAACACTGAAAATGCTGAAAGTGCATATTATCGAGAATATCCTGCCATTTTTTTTCCTAAGGAAGCCACTCAGATTCTTGTCCAGTCACTTGCAATCTCACGACTGGACTACTCTCTTTTGGCAGGTGCTCTTGTGTGCACTGATAAACCCTTGCAGCTCATTCAAAATGCTGCTCGTGTCTGGTGTTTAACCAAATTAAATACTGCCACATCACCCCACCACATAAACCTCCAAATCTGATCAAAACCCGCTCTGTACCACAAGCTCTGAGAAACTAGTGTTGCTCAATATGATCCTCCACTGAGGAGTATTTTGCTGTCTTTATGAAATGATTGCTGTCTTCTCAACAAAGCAATTAAACTGATTTGTACTTATTAACTCACCTAATTACTAATATATTTATTTACAAAAAATATTGGTTTTTCACAAATTCAAATTGAATCCATAACCAGAAATATTTACATCCATGTCAAACAGACATATGCTGCCATCAAGACATTATGTCCTAAGAAATGATTTTTTTTTCAGCAAGACGATGTGCCTAACAAAGTTTTTTATTTCTTATTTTTTATTTTAATTGTGTAAAATTTCAATTTAACTGACATAAAATTTATTTTAAGATTTCCAATGCTTGAACTAATTATTATTATTATTAGTGTGTTAGTCACAGCTCTCTTTGATCAAAAGTGGAGGTAAGCAGCAGTAAAATTGGTATTGCAAATAGGTATTTGGGCATCACCAGATTGGCTGGATCAATTAGGAAATAAATGAAGTCTTTCCTTTGCACCCTGGGAAAACATGGAACCGGCAAGCTAACTTCCCATTTACAGATTTTTTTTTGCTTTAGATTGTCAAAAATCACCTTTCAAGCATGTTCTTCTCACCAGTGAGTACATGTCTATACATCTCACAGGGCTTCATCTCTTCCTTTGCTTCATCTAACTTCCTTGACTTCTTGGGTTACAAGAGAAATCTCATTCACACTGCCAGCCCTATTCTCTTCCTACACCTTTCCTCTTCATTACCCAACCCTTCCTGTTTCCAACCCTACATACTCTCTTCCTACTCAGCAAAATATCTTTCTTCTTTGATCTCTAACATCTTAACTTCCTTGCCACACCCCTCTGTACTTTCTACCCTCCCACTCAGCACTGCTCCTAAGACCTTCCACTGCCAATTGAACCCGAAACCTTACCTGAAGACTTTAGTTTTAGACTAAAATGATATTTATTCCTTGAACTTAGACCTAAAGATTTCTTCCTTCCTGGTGGGTTCTCCTATGTGTAATAACCTGAAACTGATTGCAAATCCAAGCCTGTCAGCATCCAACCACCCAACTACTTCTTAGTCCATCCCTTCAATTCCAGGAGATCATTCTCCATGTAGAGACTTGGTCATTTTTGTTCACTGACTTGGATAAAACCATCTTACAATGTACAAAACCCCTTTGTTGTTCTGAATAGCCAGCTGTCCTTCGTTCATGTAGCTGACATGACAAGACTCTGATTCCCTCTAGGTTCTCCCATGCCTAAACCCCATCACTGGCCATCACTCAGAACTCAAAGGCGGCAGGTATCACAGCTATTCTTCATATTATGGTGCAATAAGTGGAATAATTATCTTGTTTCATTATCATCAAATAAATGACTGATCAACCAATACTTGTTATAATAAGGATTTGTGTTCATAGACTATTGTCCATTTGTCCCGGGTTAAAGAATTGTTTATTGAAAAAGCACATATAGTGGATCTTCATAACACTGAAAATGGGCACCCAAACAGTTTTGCCATTACAGGCTTAAAGCAATGGCCATTAGGATTAGGGTGATGAGTCAGCAGACACAATAACTGATTAACTTCTAACTTAAAATGTATAGCAAGATCACAGTTCAATGAATAAGAGCTATTAGTTTCTTAAACATTACCTTAGCCCCAATGCCAAATCAGTTTTCACCTACATTTATTACAGATGACTTTTCACTTGTTTTATTTCATCTGGTTTTGGTTATCTGTGAATCATTTATTTGTTACCGTCCTGTTTACAATCTACAATGTTTTTCGTTACAGCTCTCAACTGTCTTTGTACCAGTTGTGACACACGTGATTAATGAGGTATTGTTTCAGATATACTTTCACCAAACATTTCACCCTTACAAAACTATTATATGCAAATTGTGCTCATTTGAGTCTTTTATTATAATTCACAGACCAGTGAATAACACTGGTTATCATGCCACCAGTTAGTGATATATGTGGAAGCGATTTTATCCTTAAAGTCAATGTGTTAGATGCATGGAAAATGGATTTAAGAGTTTGACACATTGCAGATTCTCTGACCCAGTCATCTAGCCAACACAAAGTTGCAGCTCTTGTAGGATGTTCCTCATCTGCAGTGGTCAGTATCAAAAGTACTCCAGGAAAAGAACAGTGGTATACTCATGAAGGATGGACAAGGCTTACGCATGTGTGGACCAAAGGCTGGCCAACAGATGAGCTACTATAGCTCGAAAATAACATTTCTATCAGGTTCCCATAGAAAGGTGTCAGAATACACAGTGTATCACGGTTTTAAATTTATGTGTAATTTATCAAAGAAAATAGACAACACAAACATATCTGAGCCTGCTTAGTTCAGTTATGAAATTAAAATTCCAGAAACTAGTTAAGAAAAATAAATAAAATATTAAGTATGCATTTAAAGGCTCACAACGATGAACAACATTTGATCATTGGTTCTGGGTTTGCTTCTTAGCTGGGTAAATGTGCATGTACATCAGAAGGTTATAGTAACTTTCCTATTTGTACTTTTGTGACCTTGTTTAAACAAAATAAAGAAGTGTTAATAAGAATGAAAAGTGTTCTTCTACTAAAGTGTGTGTGCGTGCATGCGTGCACGTTTATTTTTGTAAAACGTACAGACCCCCTGTGGTTGCCCTCTCTGAGAGAACATTACAACCATAAGGGTTCTAAAGTGCAAAATGACAGCCCAACTTTTCCACTCATTTCCTCTTCTCTTACCTTTGACAGATATGACAATGAATAAAACTGACCATTTCCTCTGGGTATTCTCTGTTTAATGATTACCCCCCACATGCCCTCATGCACAGAGAGTGCTCCCCACCACACTTGCATCAGCCTGCCTGGCCCTGATCCAACCCTTATGTCATCGATGAATGAACGATCAGAGGGTCTGAGAATTATGCCAATTTTAAAGGGGTACAAATCTGGTTTGTGTTAACCCGTCACATCTTCAGTCAGGATCGCTAACATTTGACTTACGGAAAAGGGAAAAATTGAGCAACTTATCCTTATTTTTTGACTGGGCCTCAAAACTTCTACAACAGCATTCACTCCTCTGAGAGACTTTTACAAGATTTTGAAGTGTGATTGTGAAAATGCATCTCCATTGGGTCAAACCTTCATTTTGTTATTTATGGTCAGGCACTGATGTTGGAAAAGAAAGCCTAGATCGATTCACCACACCAACCTTGCTTATGCTGAAATTAAAAAAATAAGATGAATGAAGATAATTTAATGTACAAACCTGTTGTGGCTCCAAACCTGAAAAGCTATTTCTCATTGCAACATTCTAAAAATATAAAGGATCATTTAAAAATGAGTAGTAATTGTTGTACACACACAAACTGAGAACAATGCTACGTTTGGTCTGACACAGAAATGATAAGACTAGAGAAACTTGGAATAGCTTGGTTGTTTGTTTGTTTTTTGTATTTTATTCTTGTCCTGATTGTAAGGTGTCCTTGAGTGTCTGAAAGGCGCCT
>JAYDZF010000005.1:13404337-13415730 GCA_034509105.1 Microcambeva barbata | reverse complement strand
TATTATTATTATTAAACTGATAATAAATATATACGTAAGTATTCTACACTGTAGCATGTTTCCGGCATTACTGAGGAAATTAAATTAGGGTTTAAATTAAGGACGCGTGTTACTGGCTTATCTGAATCAGCACCATTTATCTAATGATGTACTTCAGCACTTTTAGACAGGGATATCATTGTTCTGTCTGTAATTTTAGCTTTGGGCTCCAAATTCTACAGAATAGCAAATCTGATAATCGCTCAAGGATGCCTTCCCCCCATACTTTCTCTTGTGTGAGTGTTTGCTGTTTTTGGATTCCTTGTGTTCTGGAGAAAACTCTAGACTGTAAGCCTCTCGATGTGTGGTAGTTTTTTTTTTTAATTTCTTCTTATTTTATAACTTGAGTTGATTATTCAGACTCTCAAACACACCCATACAATTACGAACACATAAGCCCCACACGTTGTCAGGGTCATGGACACCAGGTCACACACATAAGCAAAGAAAGTCTTAGATGTTTAAGCATATATACAATCCCATTTAGTCAAACAGCTGTCAAAACAATAGACGGCTGCATTGGAATGAAGATGGAAGAGATGAGTACCTTTCACAACACTCGTGTTTACCCTCACTAATGCTAGAGTTGTAGTGTACACATACTATTGTAGCTGGCTGTAGAATGATGGGCTCTCAGATTTATCAATTTTAGTTCTCTATGTGGACTAATATTCAGCAATCACAACGCCCCCCATGCAAGTATAACACCGTATTTATTATATTCGATATTATAATACAATAATAAATGTAATGTTTGAAATATAGGTTTGACATGTTTTTCATTCTGACATTCCTTTCTGTTTGGCTGTGGCTGTAGTGTGATTATTTAATTAACATTCGCCTCTCTGTCAGACCAAACATGTCTGGCTATCACTCACTGACCTCTTTAATCAACATATTTGCACCAAGAGCTGCCACTCTGTATTTCGTTCCTGCACCAAAATCCTAGATGACCAGCAGTTTCTGATTTATAAACCTACTGACAGCAACGACCACCTTAGAGTCAAAGTTGCTCCTATTACAACCTCTAGCACACCAGCGAAGAGATCCTGAGCTCTTGGGTTTGAATCTTGGCTCTGGGGGTTACGGTTGCTTCCTATTAGTTCCTATTAGACCTCCATATTAGGGTTATGGTTGCTTACCATTAGTATAGTATTACAATTAACGATGTTACAATGTACCACAAGGTCTGATCAAATCGGTGTGCAGGGTGAGGTGAGGATTTATTATTCATTTAAAACAGCAGTGCGCACTGGCTCTTCATTTGCCTGGTTGACCGCACTTAGTTGCCAAGTAGAGGATTTTCCAGCTTTGCTAAATATTTTATTTGTATTATTCATTTATTTATATACTGTTGTATTTTTGTTTCATTATTTCTCTTACACAATAATAGCATTATTGGCATAGTTTGTATAAATAAAAGGACATTTGGTATTTACACAAAGATAAGCACAAATACAATATTTATTTATAATAAAGAAATTTGTTTTTAAAAACAACTTAGTATACTGAATTCTATCCTATCAGGTTTAGAGTGTATCATTACATCCCTCGTTGCAACGTTTAAAAGCATAATCGAGTTTCTTTCTTTCTGTCTGCTGCTAAAGCACTATTGGATGTTAAATGTTGATGTTAAGCAGGTTCTCAGAATGACTGACTTTCTTACCTCCCAACTCAAAGCTTCTGTATGACCCATGTCACATCAGGTTAAAGGGGTGGGTCAAGAACTTGGTTGCCATGGAAATTGTCAGATTTACAATAGCACCAAAAGAGCTTCCTGTTTATTTTCATGTCTGCTTGGATGAACCAAAAACCACCCCTGCTGAGAGCAATGGTTTAGTCTTACATCTAGCACAAGAAACAGAGAAAATAATGATCGAGTGGATCTGTCTGGATGTCTTAAAGACAAACTGTGTAAATAAAAAATATGGCAAATGAATTTGATGTATTAATCCAGAATTATTAAGCATCTAGAATTATAAATATAAGGTTTACCATTTTTACAATGAACATCTGCCTGGGTCAAAATTAGTCAGATGTCTGTAAGTATTGGTTTTAGGATTAAGGGAAAAAAGTTATGATTTTCAAATGTTCCAAGAAAACGTTAGTCCAAAATAAAAATTGCATGAAAAGTTGACATTAGTGTTTGTGTGTCTGTTGTTCAAACATTTAGCCTCCCCAAAGGCTTTCTAAAATGCTTAATCTGATTTATTAATTCTCTCTCTCTTTTTGAAATCTACAAGAGTAACATGTTTTCACTGACAATCATGTTTGTAACAATCATATTAAAAAAATTAAAAACACTTCAGATATCATTAACCAAAGAATGGATTCTAAAATCTTTGTAAATTGTAGTTTGTGTGTTTCTGTTAAGAATAACTGCAGAAACAAAAAAAAAATCACGGTCTGGTGGACATGGTCGATGCATCAATCCCTTTGTCATCCAAGTATGACATAAATACCTTTGACCCTCTAAGGTTATGCTTTCCAAGATCATAACTGACCCTCCGCCAAACTCATTAAGCTATGTGATGTTTAAGGTATCCTAATACTCAAATTTGTTTCTGAATTTGTTGCGGTCCACATCCTTTTTTGCAGCACGGACTGGTGTATATAATTTCATGGACCAGACTATTTAAATAGAATAATGAACTGCTCACAAATGATGGAAAACACTATTTACATCTAATGAATGCAACATCAAAGAAAATATGGACCGTGACGATTATGATAACATAATGTCTACACACATCTGATGCCTGTAACACACTCATATGTTGTGATAGCAGTGTGTTTACTACTGTGTTCCATCATCTATCTTATTTATTACGCTTTTTAGTACCTTGAAAACTAAAAATACTAGCACCATCGATTTTCATCAGGAAAAAGTTCCAGACTTCCCGCAGACCAAATGCACTGTTAAAGCTGCACGTTTGTAGTGTATGGAGAGTTAGGCCTGGCATTGTCTTGCTAAAATAAAAATTGTGAAATATTCCTGGGAAAGATGCTGCCTTTATGTCAGCAAATGTCTTGGCTCATAGAACTCCACATCTGTTCTTCCAGAAAACACTCAGAATCGTCTAATCACTGAAAATAATGATCCAGGTCAGTGCTACAATTGTACTGGTGCAGTATATTGTTTTAGCGTATGCTTTCATTGTTTTTCTCTGGGAAACTGTTAGTTGGAGCATTTTGATAGGTTTTTAATTCCATTTTTTTCAGCACAGTCAGGGTAGTGGTAGCTCAGTGTTTCGGGCACCTGATTAGAACATTTTAAATGTGAAATAGTACACCAGTCATTGCTACAAGTTTTATATAGCTGTACATGTAGTTGGGGGTTCTTTTATATTATTTTTTTTAGGTGCTCTAGGTGCAACGCTCGGGTAACATCTTCCAGTTCAATGTACTGCCATTCCAATGTAAATAAATAAAGTAGTAAAAAATAAAGTGGTTTGTGTGTGAATTGATGCTCATGTGAAACATTGAAGCTGTTTTATTTAGGCTGCTTTATTTTATTTTATCCACAGCCTCAAATCAAACCACAAATTATTTGACACTGCTCATCGAAGCTGGCTTGTAAGGCGTCCTTGGACACCATTGGTTTAAATGTCAAATGCTCAAATGTCTGACATGTCAAGATGGTGAAATTTGACTCATAACTACTAGTCACAGGCACAGTAAAGGCATGCATTATACCTTCTCTACCAGGTATTTCAGTCATTTGGTTATGTTACACTACCATGTCTCTCGACTCAGCTGGGTACTTTGTTGCTGGAAATGTGTTGAGCTAGAATGAAAAATCAAAACGTTCGCTGGACAGGGTTATGGGTAACAGAAATTAGGTAGGAATTACGATCAGGTTACTTAAGTCTGCACCTGTCAACCACTGCTCGTCAACCACTGTCTGTGGGTGATAATGATAAAGAGTGAGTAGACGCTTTCACATGTTAAGAGCAAACACAAGGCGCCGTCAGTCAAAGAGGAGTCACTGATTTGAGCAGGCAGACAAGAAGGGAACAAGAACCTGGGGATATTTATAGCCAGGCACTTTGAAATGGCTGGTTATACTAGTCAGCGTGCTGATGGCGCCAAACAAAATGTCTAGTGGTCCTAGACAGCTGATACTCAACCAGCAGATCCAGCAACCTGCAAAACCATTTAGTTCCCAATTTGCTGCTTTAAAGCCTTCCTTTTTTTGAGAAGACTTTCACACAATTTATATCAATCAGGCCAAAGCTTATTTATCTCAAATTGTAAGAAGAAACATTACCATGTTACAAATAAATTTTAACACTTCTACAAGCTTCTTTTATACACGTGGAAGTACACAACTCTTTCTAATGGTATCATATTTTATTATAAAGACTAAATGGATAAACAAACTAAATGAGAAATTTCTTTTTTGCAGCCAGTTTGTGCTCCAGGAATGTGCCCATGTGTCATAGGGGCCCTCTCAATGATGTGACAATGCATCTTCGTTATATGGTCAAAATTAATTGTCTACAACTGTCTAAAATAGCCTACTCTAGTCACTCTTCGTCACATTTACTGACCCAGTAAGAAAAACATGAGGACATATTCAGAGGCAAAACAATGTTAAGTGTTTGTCACAATCCACTCTGCATTCAATCCATAAAAAGGGGAGGAAAAAAAAATATATATATATATATAAATAATCACTTTCAGGAATGGACCTCCATGCTGGTGATACTGTTTCCCAGAATCATGTATGTCTGATATGGTCATTGTGACCTTGCTATGTTTTGGAATGGCCTGATTATTTTAATATTGTGAGTTGTGGGAGGTCTGGAAGTGTTTGTAAGCATACCATCAGTGTAGAGTTTCAGTTTAGCATGCAGTGTCAGATAAAGAAACAGTGCACATCCTGTGACTTAATACCACTACAGAATATACCAGTATTAGTAAAAATAAGTAAAATATTAGTAATGCTTGTGTATTCTTGTATAATTGGTGGTGGCCAATGAAGATTGGGACAAAACAATACAATATACTCTATGGTTTAAAAAAATATTATTGGACCTAACCAAGAGTTTGGGAGAACATAACTGGCCCCCAATAGAATAAATAAAACATTCCTATAATTCAGTTAAATTCTTCCAATACGCCAAAGCATTTATTGTGTGTCCTAGGTTATGATGATGTGATGTAGACAGATTAAACTATGAAAATGAAATACATAGTCTGTTCCTGATTCTATTTACACATTTTGCTCCAATGATCCAATTCTTTATGGTGTAGACTGAACATCCTGTGTATGATAGAACAATCTTACAATGATACTGTGGCCAAAAAAAATAAAAAAAAGCAAAAGGTATTTTTTAAAATGGTTTGTTTTACTCGCGTTGAAAATAACAGGCTGAATTTCTTGCATTTTGATAAGATCAGGGATACAGGGTCTATCTAAAAACCAAATGAGCTCTCTATATTGATGGTATTTCATGCCATCCTAAAAACAGGAGTGTATGTGTAAAGGTATATGACTGTAATGATTTAAATTTGGGCTTTTTAACCCTTTCGGTTCACAAAGGGAAATGATAGCCGGCATGTTAGGGGGCTGTGCTGCTTCAGCTCTTTAGTTTGACTGGCCTGAGGCTAACTGTTTCAGCTAAGTAAGCAAAAACTGTGGTAACAAAGTGGTGCATTAATATAATCTGCCTTATAAGTAGGTCTTATTAGAATCCGCTGTACTTAGGAAGCTGATTAGGTAGGCATAAGGCAGCTCACTAGATTCTCAGACCTATTGCTTTTAAAGACTATTCAATTTACCACATCTTCTTTAAAGGTTCTGCCTCATACTTTGAACACACGCTGTGTTCGGACCTACTGTAATAATTCAAAACAGAATACAAAGGGAGCTTGTTTTTAAGCTGTGTTGCCTCCAGGGTAAATGTAAACTTACTGTACATTTCACATGTGCATGGGAAAGCCAAGTACTGCATTGTTCCAGGTAAAGCTGATGTACACCAGAAGCCATTAAGCCATTGGCTTTCTCTCTGGTTCCTCTCTCCTACTGAGATTTGGGTTTAGATGGACATATGGTACATATTAGGTTACTCAGTGTTGAATTTTATGTGATAAGTTATCAGAAATAATGAGAAAAACTGACAGTTTTAGGATTTTGAAGAGCGTGCCAGATGTGATCTTGTGTAACTGTGTAAAAAATAGACAGAAACATCAAAAAATGATTTATCCACCTTGATGGATAAATTGTTACATAGCCAATGCGTTCCAGGCATTAAGCAGCTGAAACAGCTTTATTGAAAATATCGGTCTATACATAATGTTTTGTTCAGAATCTTTTTTGGCTTAACTTCTAATTTGTCAAAAGTGGGTATATTTTTAGAATTGAAGCAAAATGGGTGAACAAACAATCTATTGTTAAGCTGAGAGAAGATGAAAAATCAATCAGAGCCATTGCACAAATATTGGCCATAGCCAGTACAACAGTTTGGAATGTCCTGAAGAAGAAAGTCGTCACTGGGGTACAGATTTACCAGATGTCCGACAGGCAGACCAAGGAAAACAACAGCAGATGAGAGAAAAAGACCCTTCAACAAATGTGAGTGACATCCGCAGTAACATTCAGAGGGCAGGAGTGAAGGTATCACAATCAACTGTTTGCAAAAGACTGCACGAACAGAAGTACAGAGGCTTCACCAGAAGATGCAAACCAATAAATAGCAAGAAGCACAGATACAAGCTTCAGAAATTCTGCGACAAAGTTCTTTGGACTTATGAGACAAAGATGAACGTTTACCAATGTGCAGGATCTGCTCATCATTCCAAACATACAAGCTCATTTGTCAAACACAGTGGAGGGAAAGTCATGGCTTGAGCTTGCATGGCTACTTTTGATGAGCTCACCTCATTGATGATGTCACACATGATAGCAGTGTTATTATTAATTCAGAAGTCTACAGAAACATTTTTCTGTCAATTTAAAGAAGTATGTAACTAAACTGATTGGGAGATCCTTCATCTATCAGTAAGATAATGACCCAAAACACTGCTGAAACAACAAAGGAGTTTATCAGGAGCATGAAGCGGAAGGTTTTAGAGTGCCCTAGTCAATGTCTAGACTTAAACCCTATATGATATGCATTTTACCTCCTAAATAGGAGTATTTCGCTAAAACTAAAGCTAACTGAACCAAAAACAAACACTTTATGAAGTGGGTCACAAGCTTGATGCAGTTATTATAAGAAAGGGGTTTGAAACTAAATATGATGTCTTATTCACTTTAATATATTTGAAGTTTTTCTCTTCCAATACCTATTTACCAAAATAGTTTTATTCAACTGTAAAATAAGGGAATTGGCCTCACACCAATACTTTTGATGGGACTTTATCTATGTATCTGACTGTGGAGGATTCATTGTTAAACTTGTTACAATTACAATTCAGGGATGGTCAAAAATGTTTAATGTAAAAGCCCAACACAGCTACTTGTACTAAAAGAATAATATCAGAACACTGAACTTAAGTTGTAACTGGTTGTAAGGGCACTGTACTACTGACATTGAAATAGTCACCTTTCATCTTTCACACTAAGTGTGTTGATCTCCATAAGTTGCTTTTACTGTGTCAAATCAAATAGTTCATCTCACTGGAGATGAGGTGCAAACTGGGCCAAAACTTGGGAGGAAGGATCAACATTACACTAAGTGGTACCTTCACAATCAAAACAACCAACCAAAAACAAAACACTTTCCAGAATCCCAAATGTTATTGGTTGTTATTAGATCTTTCTAAGATGGCTGAAGAGGTTCGGTGTAAAAATCCATTAGTCACTAAAAGGTGCTGTTTCAAAAATAATCGGAATCCCAAGAATTTCATGTTCTCTATTATATGTTGTACTAAAGTGTGTTGTAGGATTATAGTACATGGTGTAAACGTGCGATTAACCAAATAGCCCCCGTTTTATGAGTACAACACTCTTTTTAATTCCAGTAACTGCATCACCAGATACGGGAAACATTAGATCTTTACAAGAATGAGAGACTGTGGTGCACAGCATATGGTCTTGCTGTTGCGATCAGGCTTTGCGTGGATGCTTGGGGGGACTTTTTTCCTTCACCACTGCGCAGACCTCAGCCCTTATACACAAGTTCCTGTAGTTCACAATGAAACTGTCTGGCCTAGTTTATAAAGCAATGCTAAAACTCATTGGCATTGCTCCTTATGGTCTTTTTTGCTTTGAGAGAGAAATTGTGTCCAAACCAAAGTTTTGAGAAGCTCCGTATCTGAATAGACATCCGGTTGACAGATGCAATTAGATATGACCAAGGAGAGGAGATGGTCACGAATTGACAAAACATTTAAGGAAAATAAAATCAATTTATAAATAAGTTTCTGCACACCTGATTAAAAAAGCATTGCTCAAATGGTTGCCATATCTGTAAAGACAGATAATCAATTGACAGTCTGGAATTTACCAGATAATGTTATTCTTTTTAAAACTACCACAGCTATGATTGTTGCTAGTGTTCTGAGTAATACAGATACAAATATGAAAACATGTTGCAGCCTCAGCTGGAGAAGTCTCTTGTTTAACATTGTCTTAGTAGGTATTAATTAGATTCAACTGGATTAAAAGTTCTCAGACAACATTGGCATATTAGGGCCAGAGTAAAAAATATATATTTTCAAGTTTTGATTTCAAGATTAAAATTGTTTGATTTATTTCGAACTAAGTCAAATAAGTTTAATTTCAAGATTGTGTTGACATTCGATTTTCAATTTCGAGATTAAAGTTGACAATATTTCAAGATTGAAGTTTAAATGGTTGCGAGAATAAAGTCAAAACTGCTGAAACTGCTTTGTCATTTGTACTAAAGACATTACTAAAGTCATCAATGCTACATTTACCGAAGTCATGTAATCTGGATGAAAACATACAATACAAAACACCACCCAATAGTATTTGTAACACAAAGGCTGCACTCTGACTGAGACCTGTGCTTCTCTGAACTGACAAGCCTACGATTGCTGCACACTTTTTTTGGCCATAACATTTATGAATTATTTTGACTTCATTCTCAAAATGTAAAATTTTAAATTCTCAAAAAAAATTTAAACAATGGCCCTAATATGTCGTCGTCAAAGAATAATTTCTTGTGTGCCTAGATAATATTAATCAAGTTTGAAAACCATTCTCTTATGCTCCTTAAGAAACAAAATAGTCTGGCTTCCATATAAAAAGACAAAGACTGAGACCTCACTCAGTTCATTAATCACAGTCATCACAGTTACGTTCTTTCTCAGGGACGCTGTGCTGGGTTGGGAACACATCAGCCAATCTGGCCCTGAGACCAGAGCTAATACATCATTAGCAGCTCATCCAGAGTTTATACACGTTATTTTTGATTGGCTTTTCTCTGACCTTAAAGGTGCTGGAAAATATAAACCACATAATTTTATTGAAGGATCTTTAAAGGACCTACTCATTATATTTTCAGTGTAAAGTTCTTTGGATGGTTTTCTTTCTCATCTGAGAAATCGCAAAATGTGCTATAAAATATCAATTCGTAATTTTATAGCAGTGCATATATTTTGTAAGATCTGTTTGGAGCCTACAGGGTTACAGGCTTGACTTGGACTTTGTAGCGTGGCTGTAGTTAAAACTTACGTTAACAACTGCAATCCATTGCTGCTAATGCTGGAACACTTTCACTAGACACTGAAATACACAGAAATGTGTAAAATGCACTGTTTAATGCACCATAAATCATTACAATTATTTTTGGTCCGTGAAACATTGTCTTGAATATTTCAGCTTTCTTATGTTCAGTCCTATTTCGTGTGACCTAGTTATTGCTTTTAACTGGAGGTTCACATGCACATTTCTTAATGATGGGTGGAAAACCAAGCTCTAAGCCTCCAGCCAAGTCCAGTGAATGTTATTTATTAGAGCAGATACAGGGTGTTTTTCCTCCCTCGCTGGAGCTCTGCCAGTTCTGCAGTGTGTACACGATTGAAGCACAAGCGATGTTATCCTGAGACGGTCCCTCTGCTGGCTTGTTCAGAACTCGACTTTGGGTCCGTGGGTAATGAGGCGGAAGGCCCACTGGACACTCATGCTCATAGATACACATAGCAACTTTATGTATTTATGGTTTCTGCTGTATTTGATGTTGCTTATTAGGATTTTAACATGTTTACACTTTGGTTACATTCATGATGACAAGAATCATCAATATACAAGTTTATATGAAATTTATATCAAGCCTCTCATTATTAACTCTATGACTATCTTTAGCTTTTGGTTCATGGTTCAATAAGGACTCTGACTTGTAGCCTGACAATTTTGAAACCTTAAGATGGGTCGATTTCACCTGTTACATAAAAGGAGGGTTAAAACATTAAATTTCTGTAACAGATGAGATAAATGGATTATACTAAAAGCTATTAAGTTTAAAAACACTATTTAAAAGTCCTTTCAATACCATGAAAAAATCTACTTAAGAAAACTAGATGGTTTAACTACGGATTCACAGTAGATGGAGATTTTAATGGCGCCCATATCCATCAATCCCTCTAGCAGTGATTTCACCAGTAAAAAAGAAGGCTCATTCAACATGAACCGAGAGTTGAACCTAGTTTTAGCTCATTGTTTATAACTCCTCCATTCTGAATCGGTTCATGAGCTTTGTTTATATGCACTATTGGTTCTGGAGGCAGAGACAATGCTCTCATACCCCTCCACCTCTCTAAACGCTAGGAAATCTTCATCACTCGCCAAACACAGTACCCACACACTGTGGTGGTGGTGGGTTAGATGCTCATATGAACACACTCGCTACTCACGCACGCACATTCATAGACAAACTTCAAAACAGATGAGTGAAGTATTAAGATAGAAAACTTTCACTTGTATTCATCACCACAAACGCTCATGACTGCACATGTGCAAGCACGCACAGAGAAACAAAGCAAAACTGTCAGATTAAGACTTTATGGACATATTGTCCTTAAACATTGCCAGCAGTGAGTCACTGACCAACATGCATAAATCTGTCAACAATGTTTACAGCACATTTACAGTAAAACTTATTTGGGCTTGATGAGTAGAATAAAGATTTTTCACTTGGGGTTTTTCAACCTTTTTTGGATATGCTACCCTTCCGTTAGCCGACCTCGAACTTGTACCCACCAACATCAAGATATTAATTTTCTGAGTCTGCAATTAAACATGAGCCTAAATGTAGTGTGGTACACTTATGTTATTATTAGTATCTTTGGGAATTAAACAGCTTGTTTTACACTATTTGGCTACATTTCTGACAGAGTAGATAGTTACTCGTTCCACAAAAGTTTTGGAATCTTCAATTCAC
>JAYDZF010000005.1:13352457-13374810 GCA_034509105.1 Microcambeva barbata | reverse complement strand
AAATTGTTCCAATCTCTAATAGGTTTCATACACATATCAGGCATAAAACTAGGACCAACTTCCTAACATTGTGTTGGTTCCTTTTTTGCAGCAACATACTCAACAAACTGATTC
Source organism: Microcambeva barbata (assembly GCA_034509105.1). Taxonomy (NCBI): domain Eukaryota; kingdom Metazoa; phylum Chordata; class Actinopteri; order Siluriformes; family Trichomycteridae; genus Microcambeva; species Microcambeva barbata. The sequence goes on along the minus strand of JAYDZF010000005.1, from coordinate 13,374,696 downwards.
ACTGTGTATTCTGACACCTTTCTATCATAACCTGTATTAACTGTTAAAATGTTAATTAATTGTAATGCTCACTTACAATTAATATCCATATTTGAAACTGAAACAACTTTATATGTGTGGCCCATATATATCTATCAATATTTTTTGTGTTTGTTTTTTAAAGTCATTAGAATGTTTGATAATCTATTCAACAGCTTGACTTAATGCCATCCATTACAATTCTGTAATGAAACACCATAAACAGAAACTGGTCATCAAGGATCGAATCCGGAGTTCAGTGTAACTGATTCAACCAGAACTTACTGTGAGATAGCAAACAGACAATTATCCACACAGCCTCACCCAACATCTGCACCCATTAGATGTTGTATATTTTTGGAGCTTAAGCACAGTATACACAGTTGGGAGACTGTATACGTTTCTTTAACACACCAACCTGAGCCCATATCCAGACCCGTGTGAAGGAAATGTTATAATATCAGATGACCGGAGAAGTGTGTGTTCACTGATCACTATACCGCACACAGGTCCAAACCCGACTGGTGTATTTTTGCACTGTTTCTGTATAAAGCTCTGTGGGATGTCAGTCATGCACCTCAAACCATGTACCTGGCAGAAGATGACCAGGGCACCCTTTTACTCAGTGTTATGTTCTTTGTTCTTACCTGTTGAGCTATTTTGGGCCAGCGCTACTCAAAACAAGCTTCTCACAGCCCTAATACGTAACACTGTTATTACATTATCTTTACAACATCGTGGTTTTTCATTCAAAACAAGAGAAAGCTGCTCTACCTCTGTGTAGGCTGCCATGTATACGTTGCCATTACACCAAAAAGAACTTGTAAATATTATGAACTAAGTTTTACTCTTTGAACTTTGAGAATTATTGGACTGCCATCACATTATGTGCTGGAAAACCACTCTTTTTCCACTGACTGCTCCATTGTTTCCATTGAGGTGAAGTACTTTGCCGCTGACCTTCCTTACATACTGAGATAAACAGTTATTATGAAATTTTACTTTCAATTAGAACAATGGCACTGTGAGTAAATATGACATGTAAGTATGCCTAGTAATCTGAATGATATTAGGAATACCAGGTTTCCATTTTAATGTGACTTTTGTTCTATGCAATAAATGCAATAAAATAAATAAATAAATAATTAACCAATCCCATTTCTTAAATCTTCCCAAACCTTCTCCTTTTCATAGGGTGACCAGGTGACGCAGCAAGGTATTTTGTTAGCACATCGGCCTCATGTGCAAATCCATCAAAGTGAGGCAAAAAAGAAGTGGTCGAATGATGGTCAAAAGTGGGCTCAAGAGCTCACAGCAAGAACCTCTCTTCTTGAGAGTTCCATTGGGTTGTATAAGTGAGAACATGAAGACAGCTGATGAAGGGTATTGATCGAACTCTTTATTAAACACTGTATATACTTAAAATGCAAAAATGTTTGCTCAAGCCACAGTCTGAAAAAAAAACTGGATTCAATCTACGTATATACAGTGTTTAGTAAACAGTTAATCAATACCCTTCATCAGCTGTCTTTTTGTTCTCACTTATACAACCCAATGGAACTCTCAAGAAGAGGTTCAGATAGCATTTTGGAATGGCTCTTTGTGCTCACACACAGGCTAATTTTCTGCCTTCTTATTCACTCTGGCTGACAGCATCTCAAAAAATTACATTTAGTTTAGGGGGTTCCATAGACAACATGTTTTTTTTTTTTGTTCTGGTCAACATTTATTACATTCCACAAATCCCTTTCACAGCTTCATGTGGAGGACTCGAGTAAGCTTTCTTCCTAACTAAACCTGCCCCAGCACCCTCCCCCTTTTTACCCCAGCCCTCATTCTTTTATTCTGTCTCTATATAATTACGATGTATATGTTTTATTCTCTGTGTATTTATTGCATTGTTTTGGATAGCTGGATTGTTTTAAAATATCAGACTGCATAAGTAAAGTACTCATCAAGGATAATTTAAGTACCCCCTTAAAAACCTGCACACAATTACCAAGACATTTAGAAATTCCAGATAAGAATGAGCATTACTTAGTTGTGAATAATAGAGTGACTCTCGATCTCTCATACAACATTGCATTAAAAACATGTGTCAGTGATAGAAATTAATCATCCAACTCAAGTCATATGTAAACAATTCCAAGTAATAATGGCAAATTCTGTTCTCATGGTTACTAAAAACTGATGATTCACAGTGGAGATGTGATTTTGAACTTTGCCTTGGTAACAGTCACTATTGTTCTTTTTCTCTTTTGGCTGAAACACATTACATCCATTATTTCCAGAAACAATTTAAAAGTTGGATTTGTCAAGCTGAGATCATATTTCTACTCAACCATAAGCCTGAGCCACAAGAAATCAGCAGCATTTGTGGATGTTGTTCATCTAGTTTGACTTCCACTGTGAAGAATGTGAGTGTTAACATGCATGTGCAATTTGTAGACTTAATATTTCCTAATAGTTCCAAGCTCAAGTGGATATATATTAACAGAAGAATGTCAAAATCTAATGTAGTGCTGTCTGGGTGTTTACACTATTGCATAAACTTTCCTTTTATGCAACCAACCCTATTATAAGTCATTCCCATGTAATATGCAAATTATTTTTATGTAGCATTCAAGTGCTTTACATCTACTGGTTAATTTGCACTGTCCTAGCGATCCTAAAGCCTAGTCAAAGATTTTGATATGTAAAGCAGCTGGAAACATAGTGTAAGTGACCAATTCTGTGGACACAGAGATCACTGCTTGATGTTTGATGTCTACATTCAGGTTCCATCATTTATTTGATCTATTTAGCAACATACTCTGATCAATGCACTCAGTTCCACCACGTGCAGGAGTGATGAATCAGCCAGCAGAGATCATCCATTATGAGTGGTCCCTATCTGGCTTAATACCCCACCCTTATATGAACAACAGGCCAATCATTGCTTATGTGGTGATACAATGTATTTGCTGTGTAAGTGTGGGTTTTACCACTGCGCCACCTATCTGTTATTCATTTTTGTGTGATTGAATGACAGCTGTGAATTGTGACGTTGTGGTATGAAATATCAGAAGACATGTTTGTGGAGTGGTTAGGGTACAGGACTAGTAATCCGAAGGGTGCTGGTTCAAATTTCACCACTGCTAGGTTGTCACGGTTATAACATTTAAGTGTCATAAATACTCCATAACAAACAGTCTTTATTGTTTTAGCATAGTGTCATCCTGATCGCTTTCCTATTCCACATTTCCAAGCCAGCTTTCTCTTTATCTCTCTGCTGAAGCAGCCCACTCCCTCGAACATTTCTAGATGCCACTGCTATGATCTACATGAAAATTCTTAATGCCAGGACCTCCAGCTCAACTTTGGCTCGTTTCTGCTTTTGGCAGCAGTTTTGACACATTTACTCATGTCTGTAATCCAATGTCTGCTTTAAAGAGCCCTTATGTTTAATCGGTTGGGTCTAAGCTGGGCATGGGCGTTCCTCCAGACGTAAACAGTTTTTAGAGTCCCGGCAGGGCTGCAAAAGTGTAACAGATCTAAAGCGGGTCTGAAGTGGAGAGAGTACTAGAGCATCCTGCCAAGTACATGAAGTCACCTACTATAACGTGTCAGTATTTTTGTGAACACCCTAATTTATTGAAACTATAAGGACATTTTGTTGTTGTATTAGAGTGTGTAGACTTTTTGGGGTGATTGTAATAAGCTGTTTTAATACGATTGCTCATTAAATGTCTTTTCTGCTTGGGCTTTCCTGGTCAGCTGTACATCCTATTATGTAGAGGTTTGGGTTTAAACTACCCAAGCACTCGGGTGGCACAGTGGAACCAGTCCGAACCTCCGTCCCACTCCTGCCCTGCATCCAGCCTGTAGTAAAGTTTATTTACTCCAGTTTATTGAAAGTGAATTTCAACATTTCCTTGGTCAAGTTTAATACGTTTGGTTAGTTCATTCAATAAATCACTCATACTATTGACTAGGTCGGAGTGAACTATGGCCATAAGCTTCTCGTCTTTAAAAGACCACCATACACCATGGTATGTCATCTTAAAAATATTTCCACTATGTTTCATACAAAACAACCACACAGATCATTCATTTAATAATGAGCTTTTTATTTAAAAGCACATGTATTAGCTCTAAATACATTTAGCAGAAAAAAATGCTATGGTTTCTTTTGTACAAAATAAGACAGAACAAAATACTAATAGTGAACTTTGATACATTTTTATGTGTAGTTCTTTTTATTTAGATGTACTATGACAAATCTACAATAGTTTAGTTAGCTAAATACAAAAATCTGTCAATCAATGCTCGTTGAAGCAGCAATTGTAAATAACACAGGTCATGACACGTTTTAATGATAGTGGATATATCTAAACATATTCAAAAATAATATTTTACATAGTTCATTTTAGTGATCTATACATTATTTATATATTTAAAATGGGAAAAAGAATAACAGCTTGCTGAAATGATAGGACGGACTATACAAAGTGAAGGGTGTGCAACATGTAGGCTTGGTGACATTTAGTCGGGTAATTGTCGTATGTTACGTAAACTATCTGGCAGCGCTGTTAGTAAAACAGTAGACATTATCTAGAGAGAAAAGGCTGAAGAGTCATTCAGAGAAAAATAATCCACAGTTTTCTTAAAAATCTTTCTTCACATGGTGAAGTCCTCAGCAGATTTGAGGACCAGGTGTAGAAATTCACACACACACACACACACAAACATAGCACTTCGAATAACTGGTGGGATCCCATACCAAAAGCCATTAAAGTATGGACCATCTATGAGGCTTTTCAACTAACACTAACTCCCTGGTACAGTTGGCACCACAGTGAAGTAATTGAAAGCTTGGAGATTCAAAAAGTCCATACCAACCAGCAGAACAGACTTGTTTGCTTATCCAAACTAAAATGTGCCAAGTCAGGGCAGTTGATGCAAAGCAATGCCAGCAACCTGTGTGCCGCAAAAAGCCCATCCTGCCCATCCAGAACGTATCCCATCCACCGGAAAACAATGCGTGAACATGGGTCAACCATGCTTTCTCAACATTGCACATGGGTGGCTCTCCTAAATGCACAGCTTTGACACTACTACTATACCCTACTCATTAAAATCCTAGTAAAATCTGAATCCGGAGAATCTAAGCATCTGGGTGGGTATCTGAGGACAACTGGGACGGGTCTTCAGGAGTGCACATATGATACTACCCTGCACTGAATGTCATCGAGTGTCCTCAGAGCTGCGCAGCTCAGACGGCGAGTGGTGATGATTTTTAAAGATTGGATATAGTGCTATAAGTTATTCTTTAAATCGTTAATATATCTATGCTAGGTACATTGCAGGTAATAGTGTATCATTCCTATCACTAAGGAATTTGTTGTTTTATACTGGAGAAAGGCCTCAGAGACAAGAGAAAGCAAAAAGGTCACAGGGCCATCTCTTTTTGTTTAGCAAATCGTCCATTCATCTACTCATTCATTCAACTAACCATTCATCCATCCATTTATTAGTGCGGTCGGCTTGTTTGCTCACCACAGTCTTGCAAAGCAAGTTACAGGCCCGTATCGTCCCCGCAAATCTGGGAACAAATTCCTAAAAAATAGTTATATTTCATATGATTGCTTTTGTTTCTTTTTTTTAGCATGTAAATTATTAGGCTCAAGGTCGATAATCATAAAAAATAGAGTCTCAATAGTAAAAGTTCTCCTGCTCCTACATTCTACTGTCTGATGAGAGAAAGAGAGCGCAGCAGCGAAAATGCTGCTATTCTTCATTCACAGGTGGCTGTTCATGGTTCTTCAAAAGGACTAGGTGGAATTTCAGATCCACCTCTCAGACCATGTTGTGGTGGTTGTTCCTATCTATGATGTCACCCGAGGGCAGAAGTTCCTTCTTGATCGGCGACGGTGGGGGACTGGCGTCCTTCATTTTGGGCTTAAACAGGTCCGACACATAGAATACCTTAAAAGAGAAAGAAAGAAGAATTAGAATATGTAACACATGAATAACTTTTAATACATACCGATTAAAGAATGACAACATAGCTACTGTTGTGGAGGAAAGATTTGATGAGTTTACAGTGGAATATGATTGTGGCATCCAAGCCTGGCATGAGGCCCCGACAAAAGGAAAATAATTGCACATACACTGTAGCTGATTTTACGCTTAAAGTCAATGACCATTCCATGAATATATAACCTTCAGTGTACAACATTGGAAAACCCTGGAGTAATTGTATGCTAGTTTATTATCTAGGTGTAACATTGATAGTAGAACATGACATTTTGAAAAACAGTAATAAATAAAATATAAGTGAAAATATAGTCAATGTAACCTCAAAAATCTGATATTTTTGACTGACTTGATGTTTAAGATAAGCTTTTGCTAGCTCAGTAAGTTGCAGGCAGCTTGGAATGATAATATATACAAAATATAAAACACAAATCAAAATTGGCACATAGATACATTCTGATTGTCACCCAAGAAACACTTTTAAAACATAAATAATAAAGACTAACGATCGCTCTGCTAATATTGTTCTGTAATATGTTCATACGCCCATTTAAAGGTCCTGCTTTATAAGCCGTTTCATTTTACCACCAATGACAGATTTTCAACCCTATTTATGAAGCAGAGTTAAAGTGAAGCCTTTGTGTCACATGGATGTCATTACTGTAATCATTTAGTTCCTGACCTTTGCGGCTCAGGCCGTAACTTTCTCTGAGCTCATATTCTGATAACAATGGTCCAACCACAACAGTCTTTCGAAATCACTGAGTCAGTCGGGAAGACGAATGTTTCCCATTGTTTACCTAGGGCCCCTCAAGAAAGTGAGGTCAGCGTGAACCCATCCACCTGATATCAGAAGTGCTGAGAGAGGAAAAGATACGGCTCACTGGCTGCGACTTTACGTCCTAATGACTTCACTGGTGTAACAGGAAAACAGGGAGGGGTAGACAGGAAGGCAGCGGACCAAGTTTAAAGGAGTCTCAGGGCATTGGGGAGGTCAGAGTGGTCATCTTACATTCCACCTGGACTGGTTTAAGAGGCCAAGTGGAGTTATGAGATCTCACACTTAGGAAACTTGATTATTTAATCTGCCTGAAGGAGCTGGTGACGGAAAAAAGCTAAATCTGTTCTTACAGCTAAAAATTTATAGGTTCATGATGGATTGAAACAAACGAAGTAAGCAACATTTTAATCAACTTTATTCCATCTTGAATGGATCTTGTTTTTTTCTGAACTTTGGTGAGCGTGAGCTGATGAACCAGGCTTTGGCGTAGACCACCTTCCACACCCCTTAATGCTACTGAAGCCTGGGCAACAGATGTGCTGCTTGGAGCATGGAATAACAAATTCCAACTAGCCAACACACACACAAACTTTTAATACTCGATTCACTCGAAAGAGGCCCTGAAAATTTGGTTGTAACTCCTGTTAGGATTAAGCACTCTGAACCAAAATAATAATAATAAAAAAAACATTATGTACTATGACACGTGTAATCGATTGCATGAAATACTATGTTGCTCATGCTCCATGTTCCCAAATATAGGGGCATATTTCCACTTTCTATACCATCGTCTCTTTGAGAGTACGTCATGGACCTGGACTGTTCCAGCAGGGAATCAAACCCATGACCTTCTTGCAGTGACGCAACAGTGCATACATTTCTTATGTCTATATACTGGCACAGTGACTTTGAATAAGTGAAGAATATGTGAATGTGAATTTAGACTTCTCAGTGTCCATATAACTATAGCAGAAAATGGCTTTTTAGGTACGGTTAATAAGAAAATGCCAACATATCAGAGGACTGTTATGTACTACTGCCTTCCTTATTACCCTATAAATACTTATAAATTCTGTACAAATCACAAAACACAGTAAGACATGGCAAAAATGCTGGAAAAGAAGGGTTAAGGACATAAAAAATAAAGATTAAATGCATTGTATGTTATGGAAAGGATTAGTAGAGATAGCTTGATAAATGCTTCCGTCCATGACACGGCTGGGTAATGTCCCAGACAGATGCCAGGGGAAATACATGACCTTAAAATGGGATTTCCTCTTTGAATCTATGACCGATGACTGGGCTTACACATGACTATTAGTAACTCTGCTAGCCTTTTCTAAAAGAAAATAGAATGGGTTTAGTCAGAGCGCATAGCGATAAGGCGAGTGAGCGATGACCTTGAAAAGCCTGGCACCATTTAACTCTGTTAGCAGTGCACCGGCAGATCCAGCCTCATCCACTCCTACAAAGAGATCTTTTGGGCTTAAGAAAGTCATGTTGAGTTGAAAGAGCCTCTGTGTTGAGTGCAGATTACATCATGACATTTAACATGCCATTAACACACTAGTGTGAAGGATATGACATCATAAAACTGGAACCTTAGTAATTCATCATAGTGAAGAATTATCTAGATGGATGTCATCATCTCTATAATTGTAATGAAAGATCTCATGCAGATGACTTCATGAAAGACAGCCTTAACACCATGACTCCCGGCCTTTGACCCCTGGATCCTGTAATGAAGCTTCATCATGTTGGGAGTACTTCCTGTGGTGAGACTCCATGTGAAAGTGCTCATCGTGCACTCTTAGCTCATTGTTTTAGAAACGCTTCCTCAGCAACAGGAACCGTTTTTGTCGGGATGGATCTTAATGTGTGTATGTACTGTTTATGTGTGTGTTATTACTCTCATTAGGACATCCAAAAGAGAGTTGAACACACATAAAGGTAGCCTTTAAGCTATAGGGTCTTTAAAGCGGTCTATAAATGAACTTAAGGGGCTTTTAAAGTTGACATGAAGGGAATATCTTAGGTAGATCTGATTTTTATGCATCGGGCTTTTAAAACTTCTAGGGGTTTGAGGACCAGGTGAGCTTGGCCTTCTGGCTTCCACCTACAGAGGCAGCCGCTTCAGTAGAGAGGATTATGCTATGCTTATACATACTCTACTATAAAATTAATAATTTAATCAATTGTATGTTGCAACATTATTTATGAACATGGCATAATTACTAAATAGCCAATGCTGGGTATTTTGTAGACCTTTTTCTATTTAAAATCATGATCTGGCTTTACCAGTTAAAATTTTACATTACCTATTGCCAGGAAGTAGCCACCCACATCATTTGAGTAATCCATGGTAAAAACAAACCTTTGCCTACATGGTAGTAAGATGAAACCCCTAAGCACCCAGACTTTACAGCCTTTGACTCACGCTTACAGTCAGAAAGGAAATGACAGAATTTATTTGTTACATCTCTTGCCAAAGTATAATGGAATTTGACCCCCACGTTTTAGAAAATGGAGCTACTTAAATTTAGAAAAAAAGGCATATCCATGGAGATGAATGCTTTACTACCAGTAAACTTTAGACATAGTGTAAAAAGGCTAATAGCAGACGGCTCTAACTGTGTGGTCTACCATAGTGCTGGGTGTGCCAGTTTCTAAGTTGTAAATTTAGGGTGGTGATTATACTAAGTGACCAACCACGTGTCATAGAGCTTGAAGAAACAGCCCTGACACATATCTTCAGCTAGTATTAAGAGTCTTTATGTAGATAGACATTGCATTTGTCTTGAATATATCGGATACATTTGAAAAACACTAAAAGAATACACACCGATCATCCATAATGTTATGACCGTCTTCCTAATTATTTTGATCTTTCTTTTAACTTTTTCAGAAAATTGAGCTCCAGTAGCTTGTCTATTCGATCTGGACCACACCGTCCATCCTTTGCTCAGCAAATTCCTCAAGAAGCATTGGCTGTCCATGACCCGGTTGCTGGTTTACCACTGTTCCTTCCTTGAACCACTTTTGAAGGATACTGACCACTGCAGACCGAGGACACCCCCCAAGAGCTGAAGTTTTGGGAGATGCTTTGACCCAGTTTAGATATTACAACTTGGCCCTTGTCAAGCTCGAATCCTTACAGTTGCCCATTTCTTCAGCTTCTAACACATCGACTTTGAGGAAAGGATGTTCACATGCAGTCTACTATATCCCACCCACTAACAGGTGCCAAGAGATAAAGAGATAATCATAGTAATCATACCTGTCTAGTAGCCGGTGCACATCTTCCTGTTTACACGTGCAATAGGCTTTGTTTTGCCAGGATTCTCTCTCTGTTCTCACCTTATCTGAGCGTTTAATGCTTAATGTTTTCATGCTTAATGTTTTAGTGCTTAGTTATGGATTTGAAAGAAAAAAGAAGTAGTAAGTGAAAGAGGAGCATCTATGTAGTGCTAAGAGGTTAGAACTTATTAAAAAAGTGAAAGCAGCATTTCTGAGGATTTTGTTTGTGTGCCCTAAATAAAAATTCCCCTGTATAGATCTAGCTACGCAGACTATAGAAGCCACTTCTTATCGGTGAAGTCTGGAAATGTGCTTGAAAGCCTACAAGCACTACAGGATCCTTACTGCTGGGATCCTTGAGGTCAGGAAATGTTGAGCGAGACAGAAAGACAAAATGCAACATTAGAGCAAATAAAAGAGGAAAGGCAGTTAGTGCATTCCTCTCCAGCTGTTTCCATCTCATTTATGCTCACATTTCTGCAGGAAGCAACTCCAGACGGAGGCATGACTGGTGCCTAACACCAGTCACGCGCAAAAAATAGGTCAGCCGTACTTCCAAATGGCTCAAGAGTAAAGCGTTTGTATGTTGTCAAGATATTTATGAGATTTAAACCTAGATTACTCCATAACTAGCATTCAGCTGTGATTAAACACACATGAAAGTGACCAAGGATACTGCATGTCTAAGAGCTCCTTTCCAGAGATACATCCGCTACACCCGCTTTAAAAAGCTCTGATCACAGGTAAAATTGTGCATTTTTTTTCATTTAGTGCAGTAATTCAGTCCACTTCATTAGTCCAGTTTCTCCCTCCATCATGTTTGCCGAATCGGGTGCATCTTTTCAGCCGCTATAAGCAAGTTCATATGCGGAACAGCTTTGTGTATGGAGAGAAACTCACAATCATATCGGTTATGAGGACTCCCTGGTCCGGCATCAATCAATTCTTGTTCATGTAAACACCCAGTCATCCAGATGACAGAGCTGCCATTTGTGGTTCATGATATCTTTTTAAAGTAAATCTTTATTAAATCAAGTTCTGCAACATCTTAAAGTTTCATGCCAGAGATTGCTTTAGCAAATTAACTTCAACTTTGACTGTACAACAGGGGTACCTCCAAATGTCTCCAAAAAGCAAAGGAAAAGGAAATTTTGAAACAATACTTTCAAACCAACTTTAAATTATTGTATGACAATAATGCCATTAAATACCTGAATTAAATAATAAATATCATAAGGAAATTAATTGATGCATTTTTTCCAGACCACCATGGAAGACATATTTTCTCTCCTAACCTCCAATTCCAACTCACTCTCAAAGACTGGGCTTAAGAAGATCTCTTTGGTATGTCAAACAAAACACAAACCAGCCAAATAACCACTTCTCCTGATATAGATCAGGCCTTCATCTTGGTGGCTACACAGACCAAACAGGCAGGCTTTAGGCTTCTCGGCGGACTGAATAATAAACTCAAAGGGTTCCAGGTTTGGATTTTCCTTTCATCAGGGGCGTGCCAGTGGATTGACATAGAAGGCTGTTCTCAGAGCGGTACTCTTTTGGCTTTAACCCATGTGAGCGGATTGGCTCTAATGAGGAGCAGACGCTTAGCCTGTCAGCAGCTTCACACCGCTGCCAAAGCACACCAGAGCTCACCACTTCAAAGCCTGGTGCTATGGTGCCAGGACTAGGCTACATATCCAGCCTGCATCATTTTAATACAGAGGTACATCATAACTGACCTGTCCATAGAAAAAATCTTGTAACATGCACCAAATGTCTCTCCTGAATAAAATACATATTTCATTTTTCAAAACAGTTACTATGTGTGAATGATGTGAGAGTCTTCATATGTATGTCTTTATTGTGGTGTTAAATTTGACTGCTACAGTGATTGAAAACAAACATAAGTACTGTTCTCCATTAGTCTTTTTGATGTGTAAGTTCTGTTTTCTATTTGTACTGTTGAATTTTATCGACTGTTTAATGTTCCTGGTTCTTTGATTTCCTATCAGTCATTCTGTCTGACTATCTATCATCCTACCTGTCTATCTGTCTTTGTATCTGCCTGCCTATCTATCTTTCTATTTGTTTGTCTGTCTGTGTATATATCTATCCTTCTGTCATCTGTCAGCCCATCTGTCTGTCTGTGTATCTATCTGGCTGCCTGTCTGTCTGTCGTCTATGCATTTTACTTGTGTGTGTGTGTGTGTGTGTGTGTGTCTATTGTCATATCTATGTCTATCTCGTTCCATGTGTCTGTCTGTCTCCTATCTGTTTGTCTACTATCTACAATCTGTTTGTCTATCAGATCATTTAAATATTTGAATTGTAGAGTGTCATTGGGTGTCATTGGGTGTCCTTAAAGGCACTTATGAATAATAATTATTATTATATATCCTTAGTGTTCATACCATTACAAAACTTTCACTAAATACTCTTTTGATGTCAGAAAAATATTGTATAACATTTGACAATCCTGCCCACCTACTACACCTTCCTAACATGATTAAACATACCTTCTATATCAGCTGCAAACAATCCTCTCTATTCCTGGCTGTTCCACAATATTTGATGAAGAACCAATGTTGTAGTGATTCATTTCCATCAGGTCATGTCTGCGTTTATGCGTCTTCATTTTTTGTGAGCACTGTATGTACATGCACTCCCCATACGTCTCCACTGAACTCTGGTTATTAGAGATACTCTAATTGGTGGGTTAAAGTGTTTGCAGATGTGTGCGTGTGAGTGGAGAAGAACAAGCAGAGGGCTGAGAGGGGAGTGGGAAAAATTCCAACGCATGGGTCATAAAAACGCATGGGCGCCTTGGTTTGGTTCTGATTTTCTTTTCTTTCCTGCTGACTTTGTATTCATATGGTAGGATTTTGTTCTTGGATACAATTCTATGATGGTTTAATGTGAGAAACATTTAACATTTAAGCTAGTAAATAAGGTAGGGATTTCTGGAAAACACCTTATTCAGGACTCCAGACAATTGAAATAACATGTGAAACGTGATTACTGGGTATTGTAGTCCATCAGATAATGTGTTCAGCCTATAGCTATACGTTATTAGGAGACCAGGTAAGCATAATTTATGCTGTGTTTATTATTACTGTCATTTGTTCTATTTAACCCTATTTTTTAATTCAAATTTAAATCACACTCAGACCTAAATCTTGGCTGGTTAAAGTGCTTTAAATGACTTTAGTATTAATTCCTGCAGAATTGTGAGCATAAGTCTTTTAAGTCTCTTTTTTCTAAAGTGAATACGCAGAATTAAGTAAAAGTTCCAGCAATTGTACAAATTACAGCCTTGACGTGTTTCTAGAATCATCATACAAGCCAAGACGATTATTTACATAGTTGTTTTCTAAATCCCTAGATGGTTTTTTACCATTAAATGTTTGGTATTTAGTGTATGCTTTTATCCAAAGAGACTTACGGGTCTTGCTCAAGGGGTTCGAGTCTGGGCTAACGCCTTACCTTTAGATTTTAGCTATTATGTAAAAACAAGCTTAAAGGTTGGCAACCACTGAATATAAAATTGGATAAGAAATTAAGCCTACTAGAGATATACCAGTGCCAACCTTGGCAAGCAACATGTGCCACCGATGAAGTATCTGTAAAAGCACTTTCTGTTTAGCAAGACTAAAAATTTCCATGTTACTGTCTGATCAGAAGCAACACAAATGAGTTTTTGGGCATGGTCTAGTGGGTTACGAGAAGATGAAGACATGTGGTAGTGGGGTGGGGGTTTGCTTTATGATCTTATGCCCTGCCGGCTCTTCAGAGATCTGGGATCTACATGTCATCTATTTCGTCTGTAGATCTAAATAAAATACAGCAAAATAAAATTTAATTAGCTAAATTGTTTCTCTGGCATTCTTCCTATTGCTTTGTGTTTTCTCTCCTTTCTCCAGTTTCTTTGCCCAGAGTCATCAACTGACCTCGCAAAGCAGCTCTGATTGATACAAGCATCTGGCTCCAGTCTAGAAGACATATGTCACAAGTATTAAGTGATTTCTGCTCCTGATGGCCCGACTGAAGAATGTCCTGGTTCGTCTCAAGTCATTTGCTCAACAAGCCCAGACTTCAAACGTCCAAAATAATGCAGCTTACCAACGAAACTCTTCAGGTTAAAATAGATGAAAGATAAGAACAACATGAGCTAATTCTCTTTTGAAAGGCTGTGTGTGTGGAGAACATGTCGACTTCAAATCCATGAGAAAAAAAGCAGCTGAGAGATGGAAAAACAACCCCAGAGCCTTTGGCTGCTCTCAGCACGTGGTTTGTGTTTGTGGGCACGACGTCTACTGTTCAAGGCTGCCAGCCGTGTGTAAGTGAGCGCGAGCCAAGACTGGTAAAAACACAGCGACGCCATCGTTACATAGTGGGAAGATTCAAACCCTCTGTTCTGTTTTTTTTATGAGAATATTAACTAGTTTTTTAATTATAAATAAAAAAAGTTGCTGAATACAAATTCCCATGCATTTTCTCTTAATAACTAGATATGTGCTTGATTTATTGATGATGTAATTATTTAAGTAGTTATTTCATTATTGATCCCTCTATTAAGAGAATGGTGGCTTGCACTGCATGTAGGTCCTCGGTTTGATCTGTGTGGAGTACACGTGTCCTTATGCGTTTCCTCCAGGAGTCCTGGTTTCCTCTTACAGTCCAAAAGGATACTGCTAGGTTTCATAAGAGACAATGAATTGTCCTATAGGTGAACGTGTGTGTATGCGGGTCTGCCCTGTGATGGACTAGTGTTTAGGGTGCCTATGCGCCAGCTCCCCCTCCCCATCCATGACCCTGACTGGGTAAGTGGTTAAAAAATTGAGTGAGAGTGACTTTAGTAGGATCCTAAATCTATAAACTGGCATAAAATACATTTTAGAGTAGTAGTGCTATTAAATTATTAAGCTGAAAATTAAGGTTATTAAAGCAAATATTATGAGTTACTTACTATGCAGTAGGCCACCAATGCTCCTTGTACAAAACCAGCAAGTACATCAGTGGGGTGGTGCTTATGATCAGAGACACGGGACAGACCAGTGTAGAAGGCCATCATCAGCAAAGTGAACTGGACCAACGGTCTCAGGAGACGAGCTCCACGCCATGTAAACCGAGACTGGACATAAAACTGTAAGACACAGAAAGCAGGAATATTAGGTTAAATTGATAATTAAACGTGAGCTGTACCAGCAAGATCTTAGGGTCAGTCTGAAAACCTAGTGAGCTGCTTCACTGCCTTTCCATGAAGATCAAACCCAAGAACTTCTTGCTGTGCGTCAACAGAATCAACAAAGAATTCAGACTCTTCTTCTAAGGAGGGCATCTAGACTGACTTAAAATGTGCCCTAGCTAGGTTTTGGGGTAGATCCTGTTTGTAGTGAGTGTACAAACCAAGCAAAATGTAAACATGCTCATGTATAACAAGTGTAAGTTGAAACATGCACCCATCACTCTGATGCTTTTAATATTACATGACTTCATCATTGGACTCTATTGTGTACAAAAGACAACAAATGAGATGAGAAAGTGATGATGTGGAACTGTTGGGTGATGGTCAGTGAACAGATCATGCAGGGAGGCAAGAAAAGAGACCTGACACTCCCAAACCCATTTCAGACAGGTCAATGAAAACACTATTTATTTCCTGAGTTCTTCATCCCAACCTGGCACATCCATCAGCGGCTTCCCAAAGAACAACTTCCCATACGCACGACACTGAGGTGAACTGTTAACTATCACACCCACAGAGTCAGACAGGAACAGGCTCAGCCTGAAGTACCCAGAGAACAAAATGTCAGACCAAATAAACACTATGGAGATTGTCAGCTTAGGTGTGGACCGAATCAGCTTTAGTCTTCCTGAATGATTCGTCTTTAGCTTTCTGGCCATTGTATTAGAATCAGAAGGAAGGGATCCCTCCCTAAAGATGTTTGGTGTGTGGCGTTTTCTCACAGCACATTGTTCTCAGGTGAGGCCAGAATGTGTTTAATGGTTCACTAAAGATTTTTAAAGTGTTCAATTCACTGAAGAGATGAGTCTGTCTGGTCTTCCAAACTATGGTCTTCTATCTATTGCTGAAATAAAGAGATAAACCATAAGGTCACAAATACCGGTCCAACGCTGGGTTTCCCTCTTTCTGCATCTTGCATTCTGATTGGCTGTGGCTAACTGAAACACTTTTCACACTGCAGTATTTTTAGTTGCGGCCCAGACATTTAGCATAGCATATGGCGAGCGAGGGTTTCAGTGAGTCACTCAGATTAAGTTATCGAACAGTACACACAAAGTGACCTGAAAGAGAACTAGCGTTAGGGTTGGGACAAGCTAATTTTCCAGCTCACTGATTAGTTTACATTAAAACCCTCATTGGAGTGTCATATACTTCCAACAGTAAAACACTTGTGGATACCTAGGAATACCTATCAGGTAATGATGGAGAAGTGAGACAGTAAAAGTCTGTATTTTCATAAGTAGGGCAGCAGGAGATTCCCCATCACTCCGGATAATTAATAATCCTTATCGCTGAGGTCAATAGTATGTGAGCCCAACTCTCCACATAATACACTGTAAAAAAGATGAAACATGAAAATCATCCTAAAAAGCAGAACCATTTACAAATGTTTGTATGCAAATACAGCCAGCATGGCCCCATTCTAATCTGATCTGCTAATCCACCATTCTATACAGCCTGAAGCAAAACAGTGATAAGAAGATAAATGTGAGCGAGAATGTGTTGGTGGGATGGACATTAACCAGCAGCCTGAACATCCCAGACAGATTAAATTACAACCACTAACACTAAGCTATTATCCAGTCTCATTAGGGCATGAATGTGGGGCCAAACAAAACAGCACCTAACATATATTACAACATCCTGAATCATCAGGCTTAAATAATTAATATCCATCTTATTTGTTTCTGAATATATTTCCTTCAAGCTTCACTCAGCTTCTAAAATAAACACAGCACTAGAGGTAAAAAGAAATAGATTGCCTTTATTTATCATATATTCACAAAATATGTGCAGTCTTGAGTAAGAGTGCAGGGTCAACCATCAGGGTTAAGGGCTTTGCTCAAGGACCCAACAGTGGCTGCATAGTATTGTGCCTTCTAATTATGAAGTTATGGCTGACCAGCAACCAAACTGGGATATCTGAAGAAAAAAGTCCCTTGTACTGTACATATATATATGTATATATAAAGACATTCTAAAACCTATAATCTATTTTCATTAGAATCTGTTTATCAAATTATTTTTATGGTTTCGCTACAAACTCCCATGATCTAACCACTGAAGAAGTTAAATCCTCCACAAAATACAATCTAGCAACATTAAAGGTAATTTGGCCCACTTCCAACTGAGCTCCAGTACTGCAAGCCAGAGACGACTGAGCGTTTTACAACTGCTGACCCGCAAGGAACTGTCAAACAATATTCTTTGCACAGAAATTAGAAACAAGCACGTCAATGAAGGATTGGAACAATTCTCATGAACTTGATGCAGAACGAAAGCTTTGAGTCCAACCACTGTGGTCTGTGGAGAATATTTCAGACAATGAGTCAGAAAGAATAGTCATAAAAAGTGAGAAAAAAGTGCTAAAGTCTTTATGGGAACATCCTGCTTTAAAGGGAAAACTTCACTTATGGTGGACCAAACGACTCTGAGAATATCCTTTCTTTGTGGTAAGCTATCAGCCCAGAGCCTCTTTTAATAAGACAATCAAGTTTCTTACTTTTACGACCGAGTTTTATTTCATTGCAGACACTATTAGATACTGCATTTCATGGCATCTCTGAATAAACATCTATTTCTGAATTTCATACCTGCAAAATGTTCCAACAAAGTTGTGACAGTAAAGCATTTACCGCTCTGTAATGTTGTCGTTCTATTTCACCTCACTTAAAAGACGTTTAGCACTGAGGATACCAAGTTTCTATCCTGTCCCCTACATGCAGTGTACCTTTCACTCTGTGATGGTCCATCCTAGATTCCTCAGAGCCCAGAGAAGTCGACACCACTTCTGAACATGGTTACCATTAAGCTACTTTTTAATGTAGCTTTATGTAGCCTCTGTGCATGTAATGCTGAATTGTAGTTCTTGACAAAGGTTTGCCAATGTAATCGCTTGATGACCTGTTTAAATCGACTACTGATTCGTGGTTGTGGATGCAGTGACATCTAAGGGATGGAAGTTGTATCAAGAAATGAAATAAAGTTGAGCTGACAAAACATGAAAAATCTTGAATACAGATGTTCTGCTTTCAAATAAAAGACAAAGGTCATTTAAAGAATGGTGCATTTTTATTTTATCTGCACTTTCAATACTGCCCCATCTGATTTTATGCTGCTGCTGAAGTCTGCTGAAGTCAGGTCAATTGTCAAACTCTTAAGAGAGTTAACAGCTCCAGCACTTTTCCCTGCTGGCTATCATTCCATGCTGGAATGCCGTAGATTTCCCTTCGAATATAAACAACTGACCACAAAACAAACAAGTCATGTGGAGCCTTGGGGTAGTACGCGCTGATTTACACACACGCAGACACATCGGAGAGGAATGTAGACCAACTAACTAGCCCCAAACCACATCTCATGGGAAGACAGAACGTATAAATCTGTATATGAGGCAAAAAGATCAAACATTTGCAGTTAGGCTGCAAATCTCTTAACCACACAGTTCAAGTCCAGAGGTTTTCAAGTATCAACCTACGGGATGCTGGGTAGTTTGTGCAACAACTTTAAGGTGAGGGGATAGTAAAAAAATCAAAATTTAAGTAAGTTGGAGTACAAGTAAGTGTACATGCAGCAGACGGGCATTTCATTACAGTATATACACATGTTGCCAGATTTCAATAGCAATAGCTCTTTTTCATGTATTAATGTTCATTAATGTTCACATCTACAATGTGAGAGGCACAGTGGCTAAGTGGGTCTGTCGCCTAACAGCAAGAAGGTCCTGAGGCAGCTTAGTCTTCTGACACATCAATTCCAAGTTCTGATAACAGGGTGCCCACTCTTCCGAAATTAGATACAGCTCCGGCCTATCGGAGCTTAGATAAATCCAAGTAAAGAAGATGCTCCTTGTGGTGTTTCAAACCCTTGATCTCCGCTGGAAGCTGGGTGTGGATTTGAGACAAAGTGAGTCCCTGATACTCTTATCATGGAGGCATACACATGGCCACGTACGCTCCCTGAACACAGACACGAGACATAACACACTCATCCAGCAGATAACATGCTTTGTCTTCCTGATATTCTCTTTCCGTGCTTCAAGGGTGGATCAGGCCATGTGATAAGCGGTCAGTGAAAGAAAACGAACACCCTGACTAGTGCAATGGAAAAAAAGAGTATTTTTAGTGAGCCCCTGGATGAAAATTCAAGCCATGCACGTAAATGTTTGGATGGGTGGATGCGGGTGCAGGTGGAATGGAAAAGTAAAGAAATGAGAAAGGTGGAGAAAACAAAAAAGAGCACCACTCTACACTACACTGTATTACTTGTAAAGAAAAGTTTGTCTGTCTATGGTTCAGCATTAGCAGCACTTTGTTGGAGGCCTTGCTAAAGGGGTTTGAACCAATGACCTTCTGCATACTCACCAACAACCTTAACTACTAGGCTACAGCTGAACTGTGTGGGATTTGATGTGGGGAAAAAAAGGGATAAACAGGTTTCTATACAGTGTTCTGACAGGTCCATTATTTTTCAACTTGGGCTTGTGCATTGCCTTTAGACAATCATTTATCACTAAACATTCAATCATTTTCAATTTAGAAGGAATCTGGGCCGGAATATTAGGCTTAAATTAGCTGGTCTTAATACACTCATGATACCGATATGTACTCTTGAAGTACACAAACAGGTAGCCTAACCTCCCAGACTTTCCAAGGAAATCAGGCTTAAAAACAGTACCACACTCAGTTAATATCTCATTTAACATAACTGCAAAAATGACACACACTCCCCGGACCTCACTGCATCACATGCATGATTGATCTTTAATATATACAGGAATTTGTTTAAAGTTGATTAGAATTTGTTATAAATTGAATTAATTGCACCCAGGTGGCTCAGTAGGATATTGTGTGAGGTCCCTGTAAGTAGATTGAGGCGGTTGTACAGTAGTGGAGATCAGGCTATTACTCTCCTTGCTCAAGACTGGCCTATAGTTATATAGGAGTTTAAATTACCATTCAAATTTGCAATTGGATGAATGTGCTGAATTAAAAATGCATGTTACAGTAAATTTTCATATACATTTACATATATATTGCACTGTGGGCGGAAATGTCACAGATTTGGCAGAATCGCCCATTCAAAGAACCTAATTTGAAAGATCAGAACTTGAATATGCAGATATGACTTAAATATAGACAAAAAAGGTGCTGACTTGGCATGTAAAGCTAGATTTGCTCCGACTACAAACTGCACTAGAGTTGTTGAACAGTGCACCACACTGCACACTACAATCACTAGACCAGTGTATCACACAATATTGTCTTACAGAAAATAGTAGTGCTATTGGAGGATACATGGAGTGTGATAGACCAGCCGAATGCAGTTTCCAGTTGCAGAGCACATGGAAACTTTTGCACCTCAACAAAATGCGTAGGTGGTTGGAAAGTAAGGCTGAAAAATGTGTAGTGTATATTTGGCACCAAGACCAAAAGAGTTAATGACACTGCTTCATAGCCACTGGTCATTACACTGATCCTCCACTGATGTAGAGGAAGGCTGATCAAATCTTTCTTAATACACTGTAGGGATGTTTACTGTACTCTATCAGATTAACATTTCTGAGAAAACCAAGACACCCAAGAGCCCAACAGAGAGAACAAGAACATTAGTGGGGGTCGAAGGGGGTTACTGACAGACTGGTTTAAAGAGATATAACAAAATATACCATTAGGGGTCGCCACAGGGGATCATTATGATCAGCATTATTGTTATGGTTTTTATGCAGGATATGCTTTCTGACACAACCCTCCATTTTATCTGGGCTCGGGAAATGCACTACAATGTCCAGCCAACCAATTGCAATCCCAAATTTCGAACGGGGAGTTCAGACTCTCTGAGCTGATGTGTTAGTGGAAATTTCCGATGCCACCTGGACCCTATATAACTGGACACTATATTTTATATGGCTGGAACACTAGAGCTGATGTGTTTACATATTTTGGGATAAATAATGCATAGGAACAATTCCTGGTCATGAAACACAGTCACAATAAAAACATCTAGCTACTACATTGGCCTCACATATCCACCCCCCCCCACCCCATTTACACTGTTAAATTCTTAATAGTGTAAATGCAGAGCTGGCCACATTCACTACCAAACAGGTTCCACTGGCCCCAGCTTTTATCTGCCTAATTTCAATGCTTTTCAACACTACAGCTAAGAGGGTGGAGGCTCTGCTAGGCCATCTTGAAGAAAATGTATGAGTGAGAAGAAAACAGGCTGAGGCGAGAAACTCTGACAGACCCATGACCTGAGGCGAGACTTGTAAAGTAGGTTTTATAGAAAAAAAACAGGTTTCATCTATAATTTGAAAAAGCAACAGGCTTATTAAGGAAGTGGCCGGGTGGAAGTATGGGTGTGGGAGGAATGTTTTTACAGCACCAGATAGCAAAACTTTTTAGATTTATTTAATTGTTATTGGGAGATATTTTAAAGCACTGTTATGCTATTTTTGCAATATGAAAGCAACCGAGGGTTTATGGTCTTGAAGTGTCTTACAGGTAATAAAGGCTGTGATTGGGTTCAATAGGCAAACACATATACAGCTAGAGAGCAGTTGCAAGTGCGTCTATGTACTCACCACTAGGTACAGCATGGTAAACATCGAAAATGAGGCATGTCCAGAGAAGAACGACTTCCTAAAAGAAAATAAATAAATACAATTAGTTTACTTATCAACAAACAATACAATACTGTAAATTTGTCTTTCAGATTTTTCTAAGACGTTTATAATTATTCTAAGGGACAAGCTAAGCTCATTAACATTGGATTCAGTGGTGATACTTGATCAACAATTGTACATAAAAGCAACCTGACACAACTATGACTATGCTCACAGCAAAATCAGTTTCATTGTGAAGCAGTTTCTGTGTTT
>JAYDZF010000005.1:13339936-13352357 GCA_034509105.1 Microcambeva barbata | reverse complement strand
TACATAAAAGCAACCTGACACAACTATGACTATGCTCACAGCAAAATCAGTTTCATTGTGAAGCAGTTTCTGTGTTTGCAAATTCTCCCTGTCTGAGTGAATTTGCTCTTGGAGCTCCATGTTCCCCACACAGTCCAGAAACATACGTTACATCATAAGTTAAGTGAATTGGGGATGTGAAATTGTCCCTGACTGCGTTTGACATCAATTACTTAAACTGGCTTGGGTGTCATTGAAACTCAGTCCATAAGGCTATTATTAAACAGGTTATCTTCTCAAGTTGATGCCAAGGACAGCCAATGTTTTTTTTTGATCATCCGTCCTTTAGGACTTAATTAACATTCTTTTTTTTTAATTGTTGCTCCTTTACACTTGACAGTTATTAGTAGTACAATTGTGACACTTTCAGTTTTCACAAAGTGTTCCGCTTCAGTACCATTAAAATTAACTTCATCACAAAAATTAAATTTCCAATACAGTTCAAACACATTATATGTGTGGTGGAGTGAAGTAGAGTGTAGAATGTCTCACCTTGCCTCCTGCACCTTGCTAGCATCACCCAAACATACATAGTCGATGATGTATCCAGCAGAGCAGTTGATCTTTGAGTAGTCTGGATTGCATACGTCCAGAAAGTGTGGCCTCAGTCGGCCCACCGACACCTTGGCGATGTCCGTGAATGACTGGCTGACGGCGCAGCCGAAGATAAAGACGCCCAACTGTCTATAAAGCGCTGAGATATACGGGTTCCCGACGAATGAGTGCGAGCCCTGCTTCAGGCAATGGATCCTATAGCACTCACCAATCACAATCTGTGGGTGTGTGAGAAACACAAGACATTTATGGATCATTAAAAATAACATTAAGCTCTCTAAATACACAATAAAAGGGAAATCATTCCATGCTATATTGGAAGGTGTGTTTAATTACCATGGACACATTTTGCATATAAGCACATTTAATTCATGCTAAATGTTAATCATAGCCAATACATTAATAGCCAATAAATGCTTGTTTAAAATGTTGATGACATTGAATAAGAGTGACATTTGAATAAGAGTGAAGCTACAGATAAAAACTTGTTGACATGTCACAAGACTTGAACTGTCCAAAATTGTTTGGAAAAGCATAACCAATTCTTCCAAGTACTGCCCTGGTCCCCTTATTCTCCAGACTTTTGATTATCTAGACCCAATTGATCATCTGTGGGACCAACTTGAACATCGTGTTAGCTTTATGGATCTTCTCCTACGCCTCCTCTGGCAGCTGTGGGATGCACTATAGTCATCATGGCTCCAAATACATGTGACAACCTCTGAGGGACTTATTAAGTCACTACCAGCCCATCTAGCTGCTGTCCATGTGTAATAATGTGAATTAAATTTTAAGTGACATCTTAAATGTAAGTGCAAAAAATTCTGTCCATGGTAATAACAGTGTACATACGGTAATTAAGATTAGGTTAAAAATAGAAACCCCACACATAAAAGAAATCCAAACATTCATAATGGTCAGATCAAAGACATGCATGATTGGTGTTAGATGTGCATGCAGATTATAAATAAGTCAATAAAACCCACGTATAAAACACAGACCGAGAGAGATGAGTGAAAGGGACAGGAGAACAGGTTTATGACTATGAGCATGACCCGCCTCTCTGTAAGTGATGACATTTAGTGATGACTTTTATGTGGGATGGAATATACTGATCTTTTTATAACCATAACAGCTGTGGATCATGAGTCGAGCGATATGGCGGTAGCTGAATGAATATCGGACTGGTACATAAGCACAGGTAACCAATCACAGCTTAATTGTTACATCTTTAAATGTCTGTTTTTAAGATCTTACCCCTGAGGCTTTTTAGACAGTGCTAATTATGTGCAGCTGTGTGTACAGTGTAAACATATAAACACCAGTACAGACACACACAGAGCCAGATTTAATCACTCTGCCCGGGTCCTTGTCATCGCATGTCTTACTATCGGGCAGCTTCAAGTCCGGCACTACATCAAATAACATCGAGCTCATAGGTCACCGGATCCTGTTTCTACTATGAATTAGATATTGTCTTATTATAAGAAATAAAAGATGAAGTTCTGGTACAGATGGGTATGTAGGCTAAGACGGATTATATGAGCTATTAGACTGCAAGTCTGGAAAAACATACCCTAAATACACATGTGCCAGAATTGCATCCTCTATTTCAGTCTTGAGTTTTCATTGAGGCTCATTTCTGATTGAGTCCAGTCAGCAGCCTAACATCTGCAGGGCTATGTATTCTGGTTTAATATCTAATTTAATTGGCTATCCCAAATAAGAATTGTCATTTGTTACACTCATTTGTATCTCCTCTCTGTTATACAAGATAATGCTAACAAAGTCAGGAGTACTTTTAGAAATTAAAAATTGTGAATGGGTTGACGTCTTAAATAGAAAATAATTCTTTTTTTAATTCAATATGGGAAAATAAAATAAAATCATTTTTCTCAAATGATCATATATGTTTCGCCTTTTTTCCACAGGATGTCATTGTGCATTAGTTTGAATTCCATATTTTAGATAAAAAGGAGTCATGTGATGTAAATGAATCCTATAGAGAGATTGCAAAAGGATTCCTTGTTTTGATCCCTTTTTTAAAATGATTCCTTACTCATTAGCATTTGAATAAAAATGTAATCTTTAAAAAGAACATTTATTATTTTGAAGGGGTCCTTGTCAATCATTAATAAGCCAATATGTGTCAACAATGGAATCATTTATCTTAAATGGCAAACAATTCCATAATCTGATTCTTTTTTTTAATATGTCATCGTCTATGATTTGAAATCAAATATTGGAGGTACCCAATCAATTTCTACTGGTACACCAGTCACAAAATGAAATCAATGCAGGAGAGACCACATGAAGACAAAGTCGTGTAAAAGAGATCGCTGACCATGATGAACTCGGACCAACTGAATTGTGTTTTCTTATTAAATGATGGATATTAGTTCAATGAATTCATGAATGGAATTGTACATGATTAGCTCTAATTGTTTCCATGACGTTTCATCTGTACTGAAATAGGGTTAATCTGGGATGAGAATCTATATGTGTGAGGGAGGGGGGTTGTTATGATGATATTCTGCATATATTATGAGAGGATCACTTACAGGGAAGATGGCAATTAGAATGCCAGCGAGACAGAGCACGGCATCGCTTATGGTGTCTCCGTTTTTATAGGGGTAC
This sequence comes from Microcambeva barbata, assembly GCA_034509105.1. NCBI lineage: Eukaryota > Metazoa > Chordata > Actinopteri > Siluriformes > Trichomycteridae > Microcambeva > Microcambeva barbata. The sequence continues at coordinate 13,349,126 of JAYDZF010000005.1, read as the reverse complement.
TGGATGGACTGGTCACTGCAGTAAAACCCGCGGCTGTACGGCTCGATCATGCTAGTTTCAATTAACAGCAAAGGCAGGCCAGCTACAGCGAGACACAGAAAGAGAGAGGGAGAGAGATGCCTCAGGTCAGTCACAGAGACAAACAGAAAGACAAACGCACAGAGGGTAAGGTGGCACAGCACAGCACGCACGACAGCTAAGGGCCATGGAGAACACCAGGAAAGGTGGAGAGCGTCTGGCATGGAAGGCGGCCTTTAATTATTCTATATAAAATCGTAGGTCCAATACGGTCATTTTTGTTTTCTATGATATCATATTTTTTTTATTACATTTTAAAAGCCTAGACCTCTCATGCCATTCCAAATCTTGCCTGGCACCATGCCCCCAGTCAGATGCCCCCGGGCCTGGGGCACTTACGCTGGCGAGGGGCAGGAGGATGCCCACAGCCATCAGCACAGAAGAGGGAACAGTGCTGCTCTTAAAGGAGTAGCGGATGCTGTCGTCTGAGCAGAAGAAGCCACGCTGGTATGGATGTACCGTAGACTTGTGCAGCACCATGGAGGGCAGCATGACTGTGCAGGACACACACAAACACACGCCACGCCGGGCATGTCATCACACACACTTACCTGAGCCTTCACGACTGTTGTAATCAAAGCTAGGCACATTTGTACATAGGCATACTAGCAAATCAACATTTTAACATTCAATTTAACTCAATAGACACATGTTGCATACCTAAGCTTGGTAAAAACATTGTATCGTGGGCTTAAAAGTGCTTGTTCTGTTTACCCTGCTAAAAGAAAAGGCTTGATTAGAAGCAGCACTCATCAGCCCTGCTGTCAAGGTACATTGCAGCATTAAGCCTAAGACAATAAAGTTTAGCAGCATGAAGCGGAAGCCTTCAGAAAAACTGACCTTTAGAGAGAGCTTATGTAAACATTTTTTGTACTTACCCAATGTATGATGTTTAATTTCAATTAATTAATTGTTTAGAAACATGCAGCCAGGTTAATTGGAGACTCTAAATTGTCGTATAGGTACCTAAGCACTAGGATGAAGAGTTTATTGTTATGCTGGTCCCAGGTCCAGATAAATATGGAGGGCTGTGTCAGAAAAGGCATCTAGCATACAATCTTTGCCAAGTCAATCACGGATAATGATCCACTGTGGCGTCCGCTAATAATATATAAAAGGTTTCATGGATATGGAATGGATCTTTCAGTAATTATATTGCTACAAATGACCAAGTACTACTTTGACCCCCTAATTCCCTAGACTTGAACCCAGTTGAGAATCTGTGGGACCAATCGATGATCGTTTTCTGTCATAAAATGTGGTATTGAGCGGCCTTATGAATTACTGATGCTAAAATTCCACCACTGATATCAATCTGTTGTGTATATATGGTATTGCGTTATCACTTTTGCTCATTATTTTAAAGACATAATCATTAGTATATTTAAGCTTGCAACACCAGCTAATAGTATTAGTAAGCCTTGAACTAATGTCTAATAAAATTATACATTGTCCATTTATATTGTCATAAAGTTTTGCAAAGATTAATTTGTTTACTAGTAAATTAATGGCAGACAGTACCTTATGACATGAAATATGTGCAATAAGTCAGGTTTCATTGTCTAACTTTCAAGCTTTGATAACAAACGTTAAAGAATTGCTAGGTGTTTCCGCCATTTTGGCCACCGGTGTACATGGTATAGTTATATAATGAACATTCAAAAATAAGACACCCTAACACACAGTTGCTTCATTCCTGATTGCTGTTATGAACAGTTTATTGCAGTTAAACTGTATGAGTTTTGTTGGCTCAGCACGGGTCTATACATCCGCTGTAAAGATAAAACTTCCGTTCCTGAGATATACTCTGAACACGTATAAGCCAGTTATAGATAAACAAAAAGCCTTCGATCCCACAAGTACAGTTCACCACTATGGATTACTCCAGACTGGAGGGCAAAATATCCGAGTTCTGAATTCTTGACCTACTTTTTTATTTTTAAGGAAGAAAAGAGATTTTTTGAACCCATATATAGCGAACTTGTTATAACAAATGTCCACAGCACGTCAGCTGTGACTAGGCAGCTGGTAGGTAAAATAAATCCAGATATTTCAATTGAAACAAAGCCAAGCAAACATTGGAGACGTAATATTGTGATGGGAACTTTTGCGCTGGCTTTCATGAGCAGTTGAGAACAAAGCCAGAACTTTTTAAAGGGCAGGAAAGACTGGTCTGATCTCATTTTTGTAGAGTTAAGGGCACACCAATTACTGAAAGCTAATTTTCACTTGGAAGTAGTTAAAATGTCCTTTGAACTGGAATTGTTCTTTTTAAGCAGGATAAAGGCTCTTCGTCCAGTCTGAGCTTAACTTCACCCAACTTCATCATTAGAAGATGGTAAGATTGCCTTCATATACAAATACAGGTGTACAGTACAAGTTTGGAAGCTGGGTTCAGAGCACAGCGTCAGCCATTTTTATGGCGCTCCTGGAACAGACAGGCCTTGATCAAGCCTGGCTATGAACAGACAATCTTCCAATAGATTTCCAAAGCTCTACCCACAAGACAACAACCTTTCATTATACAGATGCGTTCTCTGTAAGATATAATCAAAATATCCTGTATCATGTCTTCCCTCCCAAATACAGCTTTTGTCCTTGTCTGCAAGGTGGAACTCCACCTGCATAAACAAAGTCTGCATGCTGTGCTGATCAAGCACACTCAGAGGCAACGTGAAACCCTGATGAGGGTTACATAGTTCAGACTAAGAGACATGGATGTATTCATATCCAAACAAATAAAAAATGAAGAGGAAGAATTCTTCCCTTAAGATGAAAAAGAAAGATATAGTCCACCATGATTCAGTCAGATTTTCAAATTAAGTAGGCAGCATTTAAGAATTCATACAGCCTTCTTTTCTGGAATCTTTGTAGATAGATCCCTAGGTTTTCAGACACCCCCTCCCCCGATGTGGATTTTAGACCTTGTGGGGAAACACAGGGTGCAAGGTGCATGCTGATGTTTTAGCATGCTATGCCATTCTAAGATTCAATGACCCAACGGAATACTTGGTGGTCAGAGAAATTCCAATGTGCAATTTCTGATTGACCAATCAATAATAATATGAAGAAATAGTTCATGTGTTAGAAGTCTGACACAAAAGGAATCAAAGGAAGCTGGATGAAAAAGCCCATCACAGTTTTAGTGTGTGGGAACTAAAGTGGCAAAGCACTGACCTCTCACTGGGCCTTCAAAACAAGACCATGAGCAGCATGGGAGAATAAAGAGTGTCAACCACGAAGCCTAAATAGGCCTGAAAAGAGAGAGAGAGAGAGAGAGAGAGAGAGTGTGTGTGTGTGTGTGTGTGTGGGTGTGTGTGTGTATGCGCATGCCACTTCACCAAGTGTTGATGAAAGGCCCTCTGTATGTCCCCATTCGGCCTGCCTCGCTATGCCAGTCTGGCATTGTCCCACTCTTCATGCCATCACCATGAGAGCAGAGAGGTATGTGGATATCCTGCCCATGCCATTCCCTACTTTGTCTTTTTCCTACCCTTACACCCCCCCCCCTTTCTGGAAAGACATTAGCTTAAACAGTTGTGAATGGCAAATTAATGAAGGGTAAATATGGAGTGTGTTGAAAACAAGAGATTCACAGAGAATCTCATGTCTCACATTTTTTCACTAACACAGTTAAATTAAGAGCACAAGTTTTACATTTCGATAATGCTGGTGCTGTATTGGACTAGACTGTATTGGACTAGACTAATTATGCACCAGCTATTTATCAAAATAAATACTGATAATATAAGATTTTTAACTATATGTGGACTATCTTGCTCAACGGAATTAAGCTGGCATGTTGAAAATGCTCTGACCTAGTCTCGTAATCACATTTTGGCCCTTGTCAAACTCGCTTAAATCCTTACACTTCTTGGTTCTAACATCTTTGAGGATAAAGGTTCACTTGCTGCATAATATATCCCACCCACTAACAGGTGGCACGATGAAGAAATAATTAGTAGTATTCACTTCACCTGTCAGTGGTCATAATGTTATACCTGTGTATTTAGATCTTCTGCCATTCACACAAATAAACTAAATGTAAACTTTTTATATCTAAAAAGATAGTGTACATGTTTTTCAGGGGTAGAAGTACTTAAAACACATGTATGCACAACCTGTGCTAAAAGTTGCCATATGCGACTGACCTCAGTAATGCTCGTTTGTATAAATAAGCCCAAATTCCCAATAAGCCCACCGCTTGTATAAAACGATCCCAGAAAAGAAAGGGTGGTTAACTTTGCAACAGGTAAAGCTTACATCTGTTCACATCTGCCCGTGTATTGCGTATTATTGACAGCTGATGACATCTGAAAATAATCACAAGCCTTCTGGTAGTGCATTGTTTTAACTAACCATCAGTTCGAGTGCCTCGTGAAAGGCGAGAGCAATTTCCCAGGAATTCTAAGATTTTCTTGGCATAAACAGTTCACTCACCAGTGAGCTGCCTCAAACAGATCGTTTAGCTCAAGCCTAATGAAAAGCAACTGGAGCCAAAATGCTCTGAAGTTTCATCTTGGAGTTTCCAAACTCACATACGTACCACACACACATACAACAACAATCAGGAGTGGGTGGCAAAACACAGTGTTGTGAAGGAAATTTCCTATTTTGGTTATCAGATGTGTGCACGCTGCGTCCGTTAACGAAAACAAAGAATAAGCCAGAGCGGTCATTATGGTCTGTGTAAAAGTCCGGATAGCATGGCAGAGATACCAAAATGGCATTTTGAGGCGATATAAAAAACTGCCGGAATGCCTTTATTTGGCACATATACATACACACATGCACTATTGTTTTTCAGCATACAACAGCTCGTTTGGAAGCTGGGGAGAGAGCCAGCAAATGAAAGGCGTCCCTGGGGCAAAGAGCCTTCCTAGAGGACCCAATGTTAGACGCATGGAAAAGCTGGGATTTAAACCCACAACCTTTCAGCTAGTAACCAACTACTCTACCCACTAAGCTATCCTAATACAATTCTCTACAATGATGTTAAACTAACAGTATTAACTGTTTCTACTATTTGAGCTACAACAGTTCAGCATCTGTGAGTCTCCCGAGAGGAGATTGAAAACTGCAAGCTGCATAAACACACGTTTAATAAATCCAGATAAACACACGTGTGTGTGTGTGTGTGTGTATTAGATCGGGTTTTATTGTTATTCTGTTCATGTTTTGTAAATTTATTGTTTCACTGAGCGCCAATAAAGTGTTTATTTGTGCCGAGGGTCACGGATAAAGTGTCTTTTCATTTATTTATTTCTCTTGAAAGATAATATAATATTGTATACTCTTTTATTCATCTAAAGAATGAATGCTCTTTTAGTTCCGAGGTAGGTACAAACAACAATTTTGAACTAAGCCTCCTAATTGAAAAATAATTATGGGGTTTAAAGTAAAAATTGATTCATTAAGCATGTATTCTGATTTGAATCGTGCCGCAAGTGAATCAATTCTTAACTGACTCTTGGTGCATTGTTATATCCATAGAATAAAATGTGCTAGGTCTGACAAGATCCAAGGAACTGTCAAGATTTCACTAAGCCCATATTAAAACTCAACAGAAATCGTTTAACGCTGAATAGTAAAATTAGCGTTACAACAAGATTGATGATTCTTTGATGAGAGAAATTCCACAATGGGTGAAAAGAATGCTAAGGAAACCCACGTACCCACATATTGCTTGGACTCAAGAAACATAAAGAGTACAAAGGTAAAGACCTTAAGAGTGAGTCAATCAACAGCACGCATGCATAAAAACATGCATATTCTGTTAAACAACACAAAAAGATCACTGACACCAGTAAGACAGATCAGCTCAGGGACAGAGGTCATCTGCGCCGGCATTTCCGTTTAAACTAAAAAAAAAAACAATCAGGAACTATAGAAAAACAGTTTCTGGTCCTTTAAAGAAGAAAAGCAACACAAGTTGAACCCACTCGCAGACAACATAAACACTCGCATGTTTTGACCTTGAATCTGGCCCACTGTGATGCTGGCTGTGCTATAGAGCCATGCAAAGATTAAAGAACCTAGCCAATCAAAGCTGTCAGCACTGCAACTGCTAGCATGCAAGCAAACCATCAAAGAATGTTGTATGGAGAATAAGCTGGCTACATGTATTCCTGAGTAAATGAATTACTGTTAGTGGCACCACTTCAGCAGACAACTACACTGTCGATTATACGTCCTGCTTTTGACAGTTGTGGCGACATTTATGGCCTGTTTATGGTATTTATAGTATGGCACTCTCTCACCTCGTGCATCTATGTGGAAGGCACTCTTAACCTTTTTGGGTAGAATCACCTTTACAGAGGAGTCCAAGGCTAATTCCCCAGATCTGCACCCAAATGAGCATCTGTCGGACCGCCTCGACCACTGTTTTCACTATGGATCCTCTCACACACTCCATCAGCTGCCAAATGTACTGTGGTCAGCATGGCTTCAGATACCTGTGACAAGCAATCTGCACGTGATGGTGCACTAGTTTTAGAGATGCACAACTGCCAGCTAATACAAGGTGAAAGTTCACTATTACTCCCTGTTCCCTAGTGCCGCCTTTTTAATTAGTAATTGACAGAATGATAAACAACTTATGATTTATTACTGTGCGAGTGTAATTACAGCCTGCAAGTTCGGCATTCAATGGCACTAACAACTTTCTTTCAGACTTTTTTTTTGCTGGAGGGCAAGTCTGTACCCAACACAGAAAAATGCGTTTCCACCAGTTCTGCTGACGCACACAACAAGCGGTCTGACATACTTTCTATGAAGTAAAAGGAAATGTGTCAGGCTAAGTATTAGTTGTATTAATGCTATATTAATCATCACTCGTTTTATGTGTGTTAATGCTTTGATCTGAAATTGTGTATATTGTATTTAAAATCTTTAAAACTTCATGGCCTTTGTTGAGAAATGTGTTACTTTAAGCTCAAGTAGCGTGAGATTTCCCTCTAGAACATCGGGTGCCACACTAGCCACCAGGATCCAAAAAATGAACCAGGACGTTCTTGCTTTGAGGTGACAGCAAGACCCACCAAGCCATCATGCCACCCACAAAACTGTCCCTTACTTTGAAAAAATAACTAAACAGAAGTGAGATACTGGCTTTTTAGCTTAGTGATGCAGCTTAGCAGTGGAATCAGGACTCCTCACACAGAAGACGTCTGTGCTGAATTTAAGTTTCAACTTTACTGATTGGTTTGTCAACAGCCATCATTTGGAGAGGAGGCCCCGGGGTCAGGGGTCAAACCCCAGTTCGAAAGCTTAACAAGAGAGGGTGTGAGAAGGCCATGAATGAGGGCCCACAGCGCTGTGGGAATGAACCCTTAACAGAATGAGTGGAGCACCACCAGACCTCATCAGCATGTGCCAAGGCAGCTAGTCCAGAATATATTTGGCCTGAGAAAGCGAGGGGAAGAGAGAGAGAGGAACAAGTTCATTAATTACTCAAGGAAAGAGTTAGAAAGAGAGAATGGACTAAGAAGAGGACAGAAGTCAGACTGTTGTGGGATTGCTTTTGGGATGTTCAAACCACAACTGTAGTAAAAAATGACTTAAGCCATCCCCCCTTAATATTAAAATATGCTCAAATACACACCCCATATAATAACGTAATAACAAACAAAAAACACATTCCTCTCATTAGCTTTCCATAGTGTTCAAATTCACCAGTGTTCCCATCATTTGGTGAAATGGTGGGAATGATTTCGAATAGAGGCTCTAGAGTATCTCAGTGCCAGCCTGTCCTGGGCTGGATTCCCGAGTGGAGTAGTCCAAGTCCACTTCCGCTCATCTCTGAGAGATGCAGTATTAATAAGTGAAACTACTATGAATGCTACGATTTACTCTTGTTTTCTGCCTTTAACCAAGTGAATCAGACTCCCCATCACCCCAAGATTCAATTCATGGCTACGATGGTTGTTCAAAAATGTTCTACAGTTTTTGATGCACATCATCACACTACAGGCACCGATTATGCTTCCCTCTATACTTCCAGAGAAGATGAAATAACTTTTCAAAGATCCCTTGGGTAGGGATACATTCATACATTGGGTATTTTACAATCTCATGCCTAGAATCTGGACTATATTTAGGACCGCATATGTGAGAGTGTTAACAAGCTTGCGTTTTATAAATACGTTCTGTCCCTCGCTCCCAAATGTACCATGATGCATTCTTCAAGAGTCAGAGGTGCATCTTAAGCTGGCACGGAATGTGCAAAGCATAAACCAGTGGCACACACCATCACTTCAAACTGAAATGAATGCTCTGACCCCTGTCCTATGAACTACAAACACAAAAATGTGTGGCCCGGGACGCTGCATTTTCTTTCCAGTCTTCCTGGTGGCAGACGCACTGACCTGTACATAAACACACACACACACACGGATGCACCGGGTACTTATAAGCACTTGTTTCAGCAGACACCTTTTCTAATGTGACAGTATACAGTCAAAGCAATGGAGGGTTAAAGGCCTTCCTTAATGGCAGTAACCTGGCAACATTCTGATTACTAGTCCACTACCTTAACCACTAAACTAAAATGACCTAGATAGTGTTAGAAACGAATGAGTTACTCAACATTGTCAATAGCTATGCTGACAACCGCAGCTTTTATGGACAGTGTCATATTTTCCTTTCCCAGATCCTCAAAATACCAAGCCTGATGTGGGGTCACAGCAAATGGCATATTACACGGGCCAATGGTTGGGAATTAGGCAGAACTCTATTTTTAAATTCAGACACTATAAATAAATCGATATTTAAAAATAGACCATGGCACTGAATTGGAGTGTCTCTATTTATTTCATTTTTGATCCCCATACCACCCACCGTGAGTGCTCGTCGAACGGCAGCGAGGGACGTGTTTACCTAAGAGAGGACGTGGGTGTGCATAAATATCATTTACTGTGGTTTCCTTAAGGTAAATAAGGTGCCCCATAGTTTACCCTAGCATGTCAAAGTAAGAGTCAGGGGCCTTAAACTATGAAACTGCATACCCTAATATGTCCCATCAGGTGGCCTGTGAACATACTTACTTTTCCTCGTAGGACCTTAAGTGTTTATTCTTCGAATTGGATCTTTTTGTGCTTGTTATCATTTGTTT
>JAYDZF010000005.1:13323988-13339836 GCA_034509105.1 Microcambeva barbata | reverse complement strand
ACACACTTTCTGTCTTTACTGACTGTTTGGGTTTGGGGGTACAGTGGATTTAAAAGCTTAAAACAAGCAGGAGTGTAGCACAGATGTTCTTCGCTTCCTGAAATCATAAACTGAATAACCAATTGCATTATTTTTGATAACGTAAGGGTTAAATTAACAGATGACCTTCTTGTGCTCTTTTTCTTTGTTGCATGAACACATGAAAAAGCATTTTGTTTTCAGTTCCTGTTTGCGGTCCCAGTCGAACCACAGCTTTGCAGAGCACAAATAATATTTGTACTAGTTAGACAAACTGGGGACTGTGTGGATTGAAAGTTGGTTAAACATACTTCAAGTTCAAAGATCCACATTTCCTGGATGCGGATTGCTAGTGGGTGATAAACACTTTTCTGTGGCTTCTACTTACAAGCTCTTTTAGTTTACTCTGGGTGTAACGATACAGAAAGAATCAAAAGGAATCAGTTAATTTAATAAATCGATTCATATTGATGATTCTTTTAGGGTAAATCAATATTCCCTTTACATTTTTTCACACATGAACACGTCACCATTAACACACTGACCATGGAAGTCCCGGCACTCCCACCTTCCACAGAAGACTTGAAATATTTCTTTTAAATATTAATTATCTCATCTAAATGCTCATTATTGAAGTATATATCTGTCTGTTTATGTCTACCTAACTGTCTTACTAAATTATCTTTGGATTGGGATTATATCCTTTCCATTATGTAAATTCTAGACTGTCCACACTTTGACAATAAAACACATGTAATACCTTGGTACATGTGTTCTTCAGAGGTTTTGCCTCTTTAGTGACCTGAGGGTGAGAAGGTTTTAACACATATCGGCCAGGCGCAAACATAAGAATGCAGGACACCCAGAACCGTACCCGACACAGACAGGACAAGCCAGATGGGGTGGCTGAGGTGGCTCCTGGCCTTCTGTCACACAGATGCGGTTTGTTAAACAGATGCCCACACAAGATTTCAGAATTCTTAATTGAGCACATACACTTGTCGAGGACACATACACACATGCCCCGGGTTTCCACAAAATCACATTCCAAAAACCACCCTGGAATTATAACCCGGCTCAGAAAACTGAGAGAAACTGTGCTGTGCAGGCTTAAGTGGGATAAACAGCATGACTCCACTGTGCCTACTGTTTCGATCTAGTAGTTTATCCAGCAAGCCAACACACAATACCTTATTTAGTGAAACAATGGATAATAGGATGTAATCACAGCCAGTGGGAGGAAATATAATGCAAAAAACCTCACTGTAAATAACCAAATTATTTGTGTCTCTGTAGACAAGTCACAAACAAAAGCAGCAGGAGGGTTCTACAGTATATCCTTCCACACTCTGACTAATTTCCTATTGTTCTGCAGTACGGTTAGAATGCTGTAGTGAAACGCATATGGTTTTGGTCAACTGGTGGCTGATAACCCTGGCTCACCAAAGAACGCATGCTGGGGTATTTAACAAAAAACAGAGGTACGCTATCACTATGTTGATCCCCTGACGTCTGCAATTGGATTTGATAACAGGAAGGGAGTAGGCTAAACTACAACAGACCATGATGGCCCATCTGCCTGCACATGGCTTCAGCTCATATGTCTTGTAGTTGGTCACATGACCAACAACCATGTACATTATTAGACTGGGTGAGCAATAAATATAAATCGGTTACAACTGGGGGTTAAGGGCCTTGATCCAAAACTCAACAGCAGACCTACAATTTTTATTGAATTTAGTTTAAGCAGTTGAGATTTAATCACACCAATGAGCCTTGGTCGGCCATGACCGTGCAGCCAGTTCTGCAGCATTGTTTGTTCCTTGGAGTACTTTTCATATCTGACCACTGCAGACCACTTAAATCCTTACGCCTCACATCAACTTTGAGAATACTTACTTCATAATAGATCCCACCCACTTACAGGTGTGTTTTCACTTCACCTGTCAAAATTCACAGGATCAAGTTCATAATGACTCCTAATGCGCACAGATGCACAGAATAAACATGACTTCACGGCCAATTGGAAAGTTTTTTCTGTGTAATCCTGGTGTGTCAGCATTCTGTTTTAGTCTTGAATTATGTCCCCCACGCTGGTGGAAAGTGGTTCCTAATGTGTACTTCTTTCTCGGGCTCAGATCTGCTCATCTCGTTGGCGCCCGGCTGATGCCGTCTCTGTATATGTTAACCCTGGTGTGTTTGCAAACATACAGCTTACCGTATAACTACGCCAAACACCATGGCACCAGGACTAAAAATAAAACTATAGTATACGAAGGACTGAAATTTAGCCTCTGCATTGTTTGACCGCTGCCGGAACTCCTCATAACTTCAGACAGACAAATACTTGATGTTCTAACTCTGAAGTGTAACGTTAGCTAGATAATTTATGACTGGACTTCAAGTAGGAGGACTTCATCAGTCATTTGGCAGACCAGGGTTTCCTGGATACCATGTCAACTTAAGGTTGCAATTACAACCTGGTGAATGAGGGAAAAAAGGAAGAGGGAAAGAATGCATGAGAGAGACGCTTTGCATTCAAGGAACTGGTCTGTAAAAGAGAGAGGGATTATGTTTCACAGCACAGCTGGCCACATCTAGGGCAACGAGTGGAATAAATATAAGAAAGAAGAGTGAGAGAGTAAAATTGGGCGAGAACGCAAAGCGATCTTTTCCTCTCCCCACCCTTTCCTGAATTTAGTTTTGAAAAAAACATGGCCAAAAAAAATGATCTCAGATGTCACATTGGGAGCAGCGATGGTGCTGACCTGCAGCAAAGTATGTGAGAAATTTTGAAAAATATTTATAGACGTGGCAGGTCTGCACCGCCTCGGTACGAGGGGTTAACACATCCGTGCTAAATGAGGGAATGTCCCACAGGTTCTCCGGCACACTATAACTCTTCCCAGGATGCCTGTCTCTACTTCTCTAGACATCAGAGAGAAGTTATAAAGGGCCAAAAAATCTAAATGGCCAATCCCTTTTTCTCTTACTTTGATCACTGCCTAACCCAGGTGAGGATAAAGGTCAGGTGGTTTTCATGTTCTTTTAATTTACACCACAGACTGGCAACCCCTCCACCAAAAAACATCAACAGACAATCACAAAATGTTTCCTGCAGTCGACTGGTCCCTAGATGTCATTGTCTAAGAAAATAAGTTAAAATTCAGAGTGTGCTCTGGCTTGAGCCTTGAATGGCATCCAGGATCCATTGTGTGTTTGAAGAAATGCATTAGAACACAATGGAGCTTAGGTGAGGGCTGTTTTTAGAATGTGGCTTCCTGCGAATGCGCCAGCAAGCATGGTTCTCCATAACAAACATCCCATAGGGGATCAAAGGTCGTTTCACATTCTAATGCTGCAAAAACAATTACAGTTCAACCCCTCACCACCCTTAAGATCCCAGCAACACTACAGAAAGCTGAGAACTGGCAGTTGTAGCCTAGCAGTTAAGGTACTGGACTAGTACTCAGAGTGTTGCCAGGTTGCAACTGTTGGGCCCTTAAAATACAGAACATGTAAATGATTAAGGGAAGTAGAGAGTAAAAGCATAGTGGCTGCTTGGTGGCTTTGGTATGTACAGGATTGCAACAGCCCTACCCTGACCGTTCTGGTGAGAGGGGGTTGGATTAATCTCCAGGCACAAACCTCTAATGCCTTAATGCACTATTGTATGCTAATGGTCAGGTCCGAGTTCTACTCTCTTCTCAGGAGCTCAGTGGGAGACCTTGATCTTGACTGTTCACATTCACAGATTTACCTTGACGCTGCTGATTGAGGTTGGTTCTAGGTGTCCACAAGAACAATGATAAGATATGAAGGGTCTAGTCATCTGGGCATCTTGAATTATCTTTAATTTAGCTAAATCAACTAAATCAAGTTGTATACTGAGGAGGAAATATTCACTTGGATATACAAGAGGTATGTGTGAATGTCCTGCATGACCTATATTAGATAGAGCATAATTCTTCAGACAGATGGAATGAAGCTACATTTCCCAATTTCATATTAGAAAATATTCAAGGTCCTTAAAAGTCCCATTTAAATACATAGAATGTGTAGATGAATAAATATAATCACAAATACTTTATTTTCTTTGATTTTAAACCAGAATTAGTAAACGGAAACTTTGTTGACTTAATAACGAATTATTTGCCTTCAATTTCATGTTTTTGTCTTTAATCTGGAAAAAAATGCACCATGAACTCATTGTCATTAATCGTATTACATCATTGGTAGATTGTTTTAGGATGAATCGATATCTACTTTGAGCAGCAGAGGGAACTGGTGCTTTTCAGCTCCCCTGGTGGACGGCACTTCATAAAGTTGCAAGGTAGAGGATTTTCAAGCCTTACTTTATTTACATTTGTCATTTATTTATATCATTTTAATTTGTTTTACAATATTATTTCAGTTTACACGATGAGTGAAATGTGCCACATTATTTTGTATTGTCTTTACCTACCTCCAAAATAAAAGGACATTCATTATTTAGATTAATAAAAGAAAATCACAAATACAAAGTTTTTATTTGAATTCAATTTCATTTAAAAATCGTGAACCCAGTATCGTGAATCATATTGCATTGTGGGTAGAGTGTATCGACACACCAGTTGTAATTGGTTGAAAACCAGATCGTTCCCAAGAAACTTCCCTGATCTCTGGATTGCAACTTGCCTCGAGTGCTTTGAGTCACAGAGTATAATACAGAGGAGACAGCACACACCAGATGGAACCCCAAGCATCTAGGACCTTATGCACAAAGCCCTTTCAATAGAACATTCTTCCAGTAGCCCAGAACCTCACAAGCCCCCTCTCCAAGTCCCCATCATAATGAGTCTCCTCTTTCACAACACCATCCTCCCCACAATATAAAGCACTGCATCCACCCCATCTTTAACATCACAAAGAGCATCTTTGGTGGTGCCCCGCTTTTGATGCGCACAGTCAACGTCAGTGCCAACCTTTAATTGGGATAGGAAGTCCGTTAAAGTGGAAGATTCGATCCACATGTGGTTTTCGCCGCCTGTGTCGACACGAACCACATAAGAGAGTCTCGTTTCAGTTTGTTTGAAAGTTCATGTAAAGCAAGCGCTGTAAAACCTTTGTATACGTTTGTGCCGGCTTTAATTAGAAAAAAAACTCTGAATGGGGGGCTGGGGAAGTGCACAACATGGACATGTTGTTCCTGCCAAGGATTCATAGCAGCTAAAAACAATAGTGTGCAAAACATAGTTGGCACAAACGCCAAAGCTACAAAAAATGTATTGGCATGTTGTGGAAAGAAGCAGCTGAAGCCACACATATTTTAGCCATTCTTGCACACATTCCCATGGACAAAAAGGCCAGAGGGGCACTCGGGATGCCTCTCTGCTTTGAGAGAAAGCTGATATGATGCAGTGGAGGGGTTTGAAAAGAGAATTGGCAACTGAAGAGGGGATTTGAGGAGAGGGTGCTGGAAGAATGTATACTATTTGGATAACGGTTGGGTAATCCTTGAATACTGACCTACTTTTGAAGAATAAGAATTCATTATGCTGCAGTAGGAAAAAAAACATCATTAAAATTGTATATAAATTTCCATTTATGTAAGTAATATGACCACTGATGTTGTAAACAATACTTTTTCCATGCCAGATGAAGACAAAAACAGTACATGTAATCCAGTCGACATTATTCAGGCTAGATTCAAATAAACCAGTGCTGATTTAAACCAATACAGATGCTTCACCTCAGGGTTCCAAGACACTAGGAACGAAGGTCTAGCATTAAGACAAATAGCATAAGACCCAAGAATCTGCTCACTGACTGACGTCGGAGATAGCTAACAGCATTAACTCTGATGGTTTCCAGGCACAAAACAATAAGGCAAATCCAGGCTTTCATCACCTCCCAGACAGCTTGCAGGAGTGCCAGACTGGATTGTTTGCCTTTTAATTGGTCTGTTTTAACTATATGTTGGAAAGAAACATTAAAAAATAAACCAAACTAAACAAAGTTCGACTGATTTAACCAATTTGCCAACTTAGCATTTAAAGACGCAACTGTACCACAGACCACAGAAAATATGCATGTCTGTGCATGACTTATTAAAATAGTTCAAGTTAGTGCGTGCAAACAAAACTTGATCGCTCTGATAAATACATTTAAAAATAAAAAAAAATTCCTGATACACCTGATTACGTTTTGTATCTTCAATAAACAATTTTTGTTGCATGACACACCATTTAATTTGATATTTGATTAACATGATAAAACATACTAAACATTCACATTTTTAAAAAGCTCCAGTTCTCTTAAAATGCTTATGCCCCTTCCCTGCCCAGTTATGTGCAGTAAAAGCTAACCCCTGCATGAACATGGGTGTCAAAGTAAAAACGTGTGCAAATGAAAATGTCTTCAATGAAAATAACCTGAAATATATTCTGTACTCATCGCCAAATAATCTTTGCCTGTATGGGACAATTCTGATCTCTGCCCTGGATTTTAGGGCACATAAGTGACTGAAAAGTTTGATGAGTAGTAAAAGGAAATACAGACCATGCTTTTAATTTCTGTCTCACTTTTCTAGTTCTAGTTCTGAATTAAATTAATGCTGAATTTTGATGTCTGTATATATTTAGAAATTATAATGATAGTTAAGTAGGTTGTTGTTCAAAAACAGATACAAATGGATAGACCTTGAAGCTTAATGTTCCTGCATATTTTTAGATTATGTTAAGTTATTGATGATTAATGTTGTGTTTTGAAACAATTACTCAATGGTGTGTATATAGTTAAAAAGACAATGAAGTTCATTTGGAATGTTTAAGGAGATTAAAACGAATTAAATAATTTAAATAATGAAAAAAAAAAACTTTTTTGATTAATTAAATCAATGTTGATTACTTTAAAATGAGGATTTTATTGCTTGAAAAGGTAAATGCTCAGAATATTTTCCCCAACTTTTGACTCTGGGTGTTATATTAACAACTGTCAGTGCCAAATGCTGCAACCCAATAGCACCAACGCTCCTTATGTGGAATGAAAAAAGAAAGTAAAAAGCTGCCGTTTATCATTAAAGTGTTAAACCACTAAACAATAATGTTGAACTAGCAGTGTATTGTGTGTCCAGCCCCCGATAAGCACCTTTCTAACGACCCTTGTATCTGCCTAAATAGATAATGCACAACTTTACACTTTCCAAGTGTCAGGCGCTCAAAGTGTCTAACTGATGTGAGATTTGCACTTTACAGAGAGGATCTCACAGATAGATTTAAATATCAAAAGCCAACTAGTGCTGCTTTGTTTACAGTCATTGCATAGTGATGAATACGAAATTATAAATACATGTGCTGACAAAAGAAGCGCACTCTAAATCCCCATTAACTTTTATGATGGGTTTGATGCTGGAGTGATTTGAAAGATGCGTTTACTCAACCAAACTTTCTTTTGATTATTCTGGGTGACTCACCTAAGAGAAGACAGAAGATATCCAGTGCTATTAACATTTTTCTCTTTTTGGTGCTGGTGCCGTTGTTGTTGAAGGACGATGTGCCGCCGTTTCTGGTTTCGGGTGCCATCGCTTTTTCGTACATGTAAGCTTGATTGCAAGATCCGATCTTCTCTTTAAACCGAATTTGTTTTTACAGCCACAGAAAGCGCCTTCCAGTCGCAGATAGGCGGTCGTGTCAACAAAGTCCTAAAAGTCCTACAAAGTAAGTGAAAGTTCCAGATATCCACTTAAAACGTGATCGATTTTTTAGTTCATTCAAAGAATCGAAATCGAGCCGATTCCCTGCAAACAATGCGAATGCGAACCCGACTCCGGTTCACGTGGATCACTGGGTACTTACTAGACTGAACGATGGAAGCTTTAATAACCCTGCTCGAACTCCACTCCACTTTTAAGAATCCTTGCTTGCTATCCCTCCTCCTGTTTTCTCCCTCGACAGTTAATGTTGAGAGAAATTAGAGGAAGAGCTCGGCCCCTTTCCCTCCTCCTCCTAATGCCCGGCCCGGGTCGTGCTTAGTAATGGTGCGCAGTAGAAAGTGCTGCATGTGCTCTGTCAGGATTACCAGTTCAAGCTCAGGCTGTTCCAACATGCAAGAAGGTTCAGGGTTCGATCCCCAGGTGGGGCGGTCTGACTCTTTTCTGAGTGAAGTTTGCATGTTCTGTCAGTGTCTGCGTGGGTTTATTCCGGGGGCTCCGGTTTTCTCCAAGTAATGCAAGTGAGATAGGATATAAAGTCATGGACTGATTATTCTTGTGTAATGATTAAAAAACCGTTTCCTGTCACTGATGTAACCAAAGTGTAAAACGTGACTTTAAAATCCCAATAAAACAAACATTATTCATTTATTTAATTTTAAACAAATCCAATAGACAGTTTCCTGTCATTATTATAACAAAAAGTGTAAAACATGATAATCTGAATAACATTGGCACTCTATTAGTTCAGTTCAGTTGTCTTTAACCCTTGAACCAAGAGTTCAATCCCCGGGTGGGGTGATCTGGGTCCTTTCTGTGTAGAGCTTGCATGTTCTCCCGTGTCCGTGTGCCACAGTCCAAGGTACCTGCAATGGACTGGTTCCTCATCCAGTGTGTTACCTTGTGCCTCGTGCCCATTTTATCATATTTTTCATATATAATACAGTCCTTTTGATCAGGAGGCAAAGTCAGTAGAATTGTCACCTCACAGCAAGAAGATAACGGGTTTGAGCCCCAGGCAGGGCAATGCTCCTTTCTGTGTTGAGTTTTCCGTGACTCTGTGTGTGTTTTCTTCTGGGAGCATCCAAAAACATGCAGGCAGATTAACTGGAGTCAATGATGGGTACCTAGCTACTAGGATGCATAAACTGATGCATTGTAGTGCATTTGCATTTTGCACTTTATTCATTAAATCATTCATATATTTTCTCTTAAAACATTTATTACACAACTATTTAAGTATAAAGCTTTAATATAGTTGTTTTATTACAGGATCTTTCATTCATTTGCTGTCTCTTGTACCACCACTTTATCTTACTCAGTGTCGCACAAGGTCAACCTGCACAGGTCGTTAGTCAATCACAGGGAATCATCATCATCATCATCATCACCACCACAGTGGGTCTGTTGTCACTTTGCAGAAAGCTGAAACACAAACTGTTCACATTTTTACTGTTCACTCATTCATTTCTCAAGTCTAGTGGAGGTTTAGTTCCAGTTTAACTCCTGTAGAATTATTTATTTGCTTATTCTAATTACTTGCACCTTTTAAAGCCTGGGGTTGATCATTGCTTTTGGTAACTGTACAGTACATGTATATTTGTGATTACAGGGAGGCAAGACTGGCAAAGATAACAAGGACTTACTATTATCAGGAATAAGTTATTGTTATGTTATGATAAAGTGCCATACTACTAAAAGTGATAATAATAGTAATAAAATCCGCACGTCGTGTAACAATTACCTGTAACAAGTCATGATAGATGAAATTATTTATGCCATCTGTGCGCGATAGTCTGGTCTTTATAACACGCTGCTGTCATCTAGTGTTCAATACAGTCCAGGACATGTAACGTGCCATCTACTAAAAACTTTTCACTTAAATTGCTTAACAAAAACAAGTTGAGGCATTTTCTTTATAAGAAAAATATCTTCCTACAAAAGCAAGAGTTATTTCTATTATATTCATAGTAATATGACGAGATTTTAGTCATATGATTATTACTATAGAGGCAGCCGTGGCTTGATGGCTTATGATCAGAAGGTTTGATTCCCAGAGCCTTCAGGTCACGACTGAAGTGCCCATGAGTAAGGCACCTAACCTCTAACTGCACCCCGGGCGCCGTGGCTACTGCTGCCTATAGCTCAACGGGCACGTGTGCTCACTGCCCCCTAGTGTTCATATGTGTATATGTGTGTGTTACGGATTGGGTTAAAATGCAAAGGACGAATTTCGGATTTACAGGCTACCGTGATTTAATTTGATACATAACTAATATATGAATTTTATTCTAAATATTATTATATATTAATTATGTTTTTAAATAATGTATAGACTGCAATAAAAGCAATGCAAAACTGTTGCACATAAACAATGAAAATCATTTATATAAATGAGTGGGTGACTGGGTGACACGACTCCTAATTTGGCCATAATTAAATATTTAATTATAACATATTTATTTAGATATGCTTTTTTTTTGTCAGTGATGCAAATTGGTTGCAAAGTTTAATGTAACAGTTTTAAACGTGCAGTAAACATGCAAAATCTCATCTGATGATTAAATTAAATTAACTTTTGAATATTAACTTGCTTTATGAAGTTAAAGTTAACCAATCGTGTTAGTACATTTCATTGTATGATATAGTAACACTTGTTTAAGTGATAAAAAGGCCACGGATAGAATAGAATTGTACAATAATGTACATAAACAAAACATGAATGGTAGTTTACCTAAATAAACAACTAAACTTTAAATACAATTGAACTATATTTCAACCTCCTACTACATATTCATTTTATTTTAGTCTAACGTGATGTCACACCGAAGGAAGATTTATGTTCTGTGAGAAAAGCTTATAAAACGGAGGGGGGAAAGAGACGTTAAAAAATAGTGTGTTACAACTAAAAAAAAATGTTTTACCTTTATTTCCCAAGTACCTAAATAACAGGACTGACAAACTTTTCCCTCTCTCCCATGATTTTAGCTCGTCGCACAGGCCACGCCCCTATTTTCCATATGTTACCCATAACGGTGCCTGCTTGGCGTCTGACCACGCCCCTTTCTTCACTCAGCCCGAGCCTAACCGAACAGAGCCCGAATAGTAAAATGGCCGAGAAGCAGAAGCACGAAGGCAGGGTCAAGATAGGACACTACATCCTGGGAGACACACTCGGAGTGGGGACATTTGGCAAAGTGAAAAGTTAAGTCGTGTCGCTTTTCCTTTCTTTAATGCTCCACGAATTAACGTAAGACGTTAACGGTTTGTTTGGGTCGCCGCTAGCCGTAAACTTACCGGCGCGTCCTTTACGTATCCCGGTGTGCGTACTGCGTTGTGGTGAACGCTCGAGCGTCACGAAGCATTGCGTATCATGTTGAGGAATAGCAGCTCGCAGATAGAGTTTCCTCAGACACCTCAGCGCGACATTCCGCTGTCAGTTCATAAAGGGCTACGTATTTCTTTCACCAACTGTTAAATACTATTTAAACCATACGCCAATAATCTGCTGTAAATGCTAACACACTATCAAACACTACATTGTAGTGGTATTAGCTAGCTACTAACGGACAATCCCAGTATATGCTTTATTACCGTACTAAAATATTATAACCTGTCTTTCTCATATCATTACGTGCTATAACGAGTCGCAACTATTTCTCTACAGTGTTTTGGTATATTTATACCTGCTACATGTTTGTGGTAAATATATATTATAAATAAATGATATGAAGTCCTTATAAACAGTGGCGTATCATATTGTATGCTCAGTCTGACGTCAGAATTGTGACTATTATGCTCCTGCAGCGTCACAGTACATGACCTTGAGGAATAGTAAATGAATTGATATTGATAGAACTGGTACCAACCACCACTTATGGTTTTAACTATCCCATGAGTTCTTTCTTTGTCAATACAGACACTAGTTACTGGGTTGGGTGAAACCACGCCCTCTAAATTAGCAGCAATGACCACGCCCCATAACAATATTATTGTTATTGCATATTATGTAAGTATGTGATTAAATAGTAACATAATTAAAATGATTTTTTATGAATTCATAAATACATTTACTATTTTTTGTTGTTGTTTATTTCTGTTTTTACGATTTTTTTAAATAATTTTTATTTTTTTGTGTTAGTCCTGTATTTAGCTATTTATTTTCAGTTCAGTTTGGTTAATTTTCTTTAATCCTTTATCCTAATTAGTGTCGGGGAGGCGTGCTGGAGCCTATCCCAGCTCTTCAATGGGTGCAAGACACATGGTGTGTCCCACTTAATCACCAACAGTCATAACCCTGTTGTTCTGGAACAATGATAAAATAAATAAATGACAAAAATGTAATACATCAATAATGCATAACATCAGTTGATTTACACTGATTATCTCTTCATCGTGTTAGATATATTGTTAGTGGGTGTGATAAATTAGGCAGCAAAAAATTTATCAAAGTTGAAAGAAACGGGAAATTGGCGAAGCGTTTGAGAGAGCATCTCCAAAACTGCACCTCTTGAGGGGCGTTCCTGCTGCAGTGTTCAGTATCAATCAAAAGTCCAAGATGGATGCACTGGCCCGTGTGGTCTGAGCCACTGTATTATTTTCCTGCTCTTACATATTAAAGCAGGGCTGAGAATATTAACTCCACGATTTTGACTCATTCCCAAAATGCAGATTATTGAATCTTGCACCATTATTGATTTATCCCATTTGCGTAAACAGATACTGTCATTTTTGTATCGTGTGTGGGTTCAGGTAATATGCATTCATATTTGTCTTTGTAAAGTCTGGAACTGGAAGCTAAACACTGAAACAATGAATCTGTTTTGTTAGAATTTGAAAGCAGGGTGTTTCTGCCCCGTGGTGCTGTGATCTGATTTCTTTGTATTCATACCGTTCTTTCATCAGCTGTGTTTGAAAACATGGCCGGTGTTAGTGTTACAGCTGAGGTTTCATTGCCATGCATGTGTGTGTGTTCCTTTGTGCTGAACAGTCGGAGAGCACCAGCTAACGGGACACAAGGTCGCGGTTAAGATCCTGAACAGGCAGAAAATCCGCAGTCTCGATGTGGTCGGCAAAATCAAACGAGAGATTCAGAACCTTAAGCTGTTTCGACACCCACACATCATCAAGCTGTGAGTGCACCAGAGCATACACACCAGCACAGTTCACACACCCAGACACATGTATGTATTACAACCTCAGTCATTATCAAGCACACCCAAAAATCCCAATCCCACAACCACATCATTTAAAATGCTTAGTTTATTTAAGTCTATTAAATTAACACACCAAAATGAGAGTAGATCATGAGGTTTCTGCTTTTAAATTCTTTTTATTAGTTGTTCAGCTGTCATCAATTGTGAACACAACATTCTTATTGGTTGTTGTTTTTTCATTTAAATGCAGAGACATGATTGTCAAGATAATTGATGAACATGTATGTCACAGGATTTCAATAATTTCTGTAACCATTCTTCTTATATAACTTAATGCATGAAACACACTTTTTCTTGAAGAAGCACCTAACTTCATACCTTTCAGTCTGTCTGTCTGTCTATCCATCCATGCATCCATCCATCCATCCATCCACCCAACCCAACCATCCATTCACCCATCCATTCACCCATCCATCCATCCATCCATCCATCCACCCAAACTTCAACTATCCATCCATCCTTCCATTCTTGAGCTGCAGTCACTTTTCTCAGATTAAGTCACAGTTTGTGACTTAAATACAGAGTGATGTATAATGTGTACCACAATTCATTTGGCGACCTCTAGTGGGTACAGCCAGATTCACAGCATCATTTATCTAAATACACTCGGCCTCCTATAGAGCTTTAGGCATTTCCTAACTCAACCACGCACCATGTCTGTTTAAACTCAGTGAGGGCCTGGCATAGTAAATTGCTGTGCCACCAAACTGGCTGTTTTATGACTTTTGTATAATAGTCTTTTTAAAAAATACTCTTTCTCTGACTACCAACAAACCTACCAACCAATACCTACCAAACAGACTGTCTGTCTTTCCAGTCCTCAACCCAGCCCTTCGTTTAGCCTTCTTTCTGTCTGTCTGTCTGTATAACTACCTACCTACTTTATCTATGAGAGTCAGAAGACTGCTGTGTAGGATTTCCACTGGCTCTGCTGAACACATTAGGGATGAATTAAAACTCCAAACTCTTGTGAAAAGCTTTCCCAGAAAAAAAATAGACCTGTATATGAGAACAAGGCTATGGAGGACCAAAATGACATTAGTAAAAATAAATAAATAAATAAATGCCAATCCAGGGATCTGCCTAGGTAATTAACATTTACAGGAGAATAAATACCACCAATAAATAAATGTAGAAATGTGGATATATTTATATATACATGGAAACACACAAATAAACATTTTTAAACATTCAATTATTTATTGGTGTATTTCCATGTGTATACATATTTCCACATTTCTACATTTATTTATTTATGTATTTCCACTTTTCTACATGTCATTTTTGGTCCTCCATTCATAAGGAATCTTGAAATCCAGCAATTTTAGGGGGTGTCCACATACTTTTGGACATATTGTGTACGTTCTACACTCTAACAGCTTTGAGCAGAAAGAAAATAGGTTCCCCTTCTAATACCAGACTGTCTCGTACTGTCAGAACGGTAGAAATTTAAATCTTGTAAAACCAGCGGTAGGATGACAGCGCTGTAGAAGTGTCAGCAGAAGCCTTTGTACAACAAGCCTTTAGGAGTAATGTATCAATTACAATCATGGAAAAGCCAGAGGAAATATCATACTGAATACAAAGTGCGACATGAGTTCCTGCTAGGCAACGCCGTGAAAAGGCTCACGTCAGTTCTCATCAAATGTGATGTCTATTAACACATCTGACCTTTTACTTTCAGTGTGAATACAGCAACAGCCATTGAAGTATTTCATTCTGACAGGCAAACATGTATTCTGCTCATGGACAGATTTTTCTTTACACGATTACACTTCACACTAGCTTTTCCAGCTGTTGTCCTTTTATAACACTGGATTAATGCCTTATGTTTACATGCGAACGTAACCTGCGAAATAACACCTAGAGTGACATAATTAATGCTGAACGTACCAACCCTGTTTACAAAAAATGTTGTGACATTTTGTGCAATAAAAATTTGTATGTAAATAACAAAAGCCGAATGAAAAGATTTCACATGCAAAAAAAGTTGGGACAGATGCACGTTTTGCAATATTTTCTTTCTGCTTTTAATGCACCGGAAGGCAGTTTATTATAGATTCAATGAATGTGTTTATAGTGTTTATAAAATGATGGTGACACTGGTCAGGGTCACGGTTGGTCTGGTTCTACTGGTACACACGGGGTGCGAGGCAGGAATACCCTGGACACCAATCCATCACATGCTGTTGCTTATAATGCTTTTATAGACACCTGAAACCTTACCACACCTGATATTCGAACCCTGATCCCAGCAGGAGTGTGTTAGCATAATAGATCACCACATCTGTATTGCAAAGTCATTCATACCCACAGCATATACCCACAATATCTATAGCCTTTATTATCTGTGTGTACACATTAAGATCAACAAACACAGAAATCTTTCTGTACTTTATGCACTGAACCTTTCATATACATACTCGAACACCCTGCCCTTCCTCTCATTCAAACCGATCTGTGACACTTCAGCTCCATTAATCACAGAATGACCTGAACCAAATATAGCTTTCCCCCAGAGCCATTTGTGAACTAAACCCTACCAAACACCAACACTGATTCCAGACCTGCATTCATCCACACACCACAGTTTACTTTTAGACCTCTGCACTGATGTCACTGGTTAATTTGATTTACTTCGATTTTGTTCCAACGGCACCGTATTCAGATACTAAAAAACACCAAACATGCATATGTGAACATTCTTAGCTGCTTTATGGACCTGGTGACAGAGATATGTGTAATGTGTATCTTTATATAACATGCATTGCTTTTATTATTTGATTTACGTGAGTAATTCTTTCATTTTAGGAACATGTAATACGTCTCGTTTATATGTTGTATACATATATTATATATCCAATATTTTATATTTATACGGTGTACTATCTTTGTAGATCGTTCCAGTCTATTGCCTGTCGTGT
>JAYDZF010000005.1:13286816-13302201 GCA_034509105.1 Microcambeva barbata | reverse complement strand
TATCTATCTATCTATCTAGAAAGAAAGAAATGGGCAAGTGGGAGATCTTCAGCAAGTTTGACAAAGGCTAGATGACTAGGTCAGAGCATCTCCAAAACCACGGCTCTTGTGGGGTGTTCCTGGTCTGCAGTGGTCAGTATCTATCAAAAATGATCCAAGCTTTGGAATGCTCAGGTGTCCAATTCATAAACAAACTGAAATTCTGTAGGGTTCTTTTAAAAGGTTCAATTTACTGTGTTTATTAAGAATTTCAAAAACAAATGATGTTTCTACATATTCACCATTCTCCCATCACGGTACCATTTTAATACCATGAGCAGAAACTGTTTTTAGTTGAGCATGTAGCCAGTGATGTACCACTCCATTCATATCATCAAGAAAATCTTCCCCTCAGACCTTCTTTGAGGGTCCAACAAAGATGGACATCAGATGCTGCTGTATCACACTTTAAGATCTCTCAGACCACTATTCCTTCCGCCCTCATCGCTTCCAATCAAAATTAAATTTCTGAAACCTTTTCAAGATTCCTTGTAATTTGATAATATAATGTACATTTATAATTAACTTATTATATGTACACTGCTGCTAATGGAGGTTAACCAATCGTTTAATATAATGTTTTACATCTCCCTGATCATGGGTCGTAATGAATTAATGATTACAATAAAGACATGAACAGTGTTTCGTGTTCTGATTCTTTTTTTTACTATAAACGGTTTGCACTGATTCAGTAAATTCTATTGAATTGATCCCATTCTTACCTGGTTCTGTTTCTGTGATTCTTTACACATAAATATGTAAAAAAAAAAGAAACAAAAACACCTTCAGATTTCATGTAACAACATTCACATTCAATTTATTTGTAAAACTAAGGAACTACATCTTACCGTCTAGTGCCGATGGTCGGTGATGGCTGTGCAAAGAAGGTGGTCAATTTCTGAAGTGCTTCATTTTTTGTTCTGCACAAACACAGAGGTTGTAAATAAATATGAACATCTACAAAATTACCTTGCAACCATGAAAATAGATTCAAGTTTTTATTTAATTTTACACACTTTCGTTACATTTATGACTGTACAGATTATTATATTTATTTGATTTTTTACAGATTATTACTGGTTACAGAAGATTAGTCAGTTCAGGTTTACACATTTACAAAATTTCAGTATTTTAGTGAAATTCAGGGAACATAAAATGAGCCAGCAGTATATTAATACTTTTATTTATGCATTCACTCATTATTTTCCTATCTTTTAGGATAGTCAATTTGTCTACTGCTACTTATTCCATTCGAGATCGGTGTATTGTTGTTTATGGCTCCTAAACCCTTTTCCACCAATGAATTTTGCACAAGTGTCTCTCTATATGCCAATCACATTGTCCGACCACCCCGCCCCAACAGAACAGAGTCTGCTGCAGGCACTGCAAATTTTGCTCGCCAGATGGCATCCAGCATAACAGTGGCCACGCCAAGTTTCAAGTTTCACTGCTGTGCTAGAAGAATAAAGTGGGCACCTACATTTTATCTTAGTAGTCGGAGATTTGTGGAAGATTTGCTAAATCCCAAATAATTAATCCCAAATATTTTTTTTTCTGGGAGGAGGAGGAAATTCAGTTTGGCATATTGACATGGTCTGCAGTCATATTCAACCAGACACCAGGAGGAAGGTTAATTGTTTAGACCAAATAGATAATAATGACACAGCTAAATGTCCAGAAGCGATGCTATAGCAAGTTTAAAGCAAGTATGTTAAAAGTATGAGTTAATTGGCACTTACTGAACATTATCTTGTACATTAGTCTGTTGTACTTGATGGACTTGAAGCGCCACTGGATTCGCTGAAGGACACAAAACATCCAGTTTAAATGAAGAAATAGTTCATTATGAGACAACATAAAATATTAAATGAAATGACATTTCGAAACGTACGAAGGAACTCGTACACTGCCAAGAGGTGTGTTAAAGTATTCCAAAAATTATATTAGTAATAGTGTCTTTATAGCTATTGATTTGAAAGCAGTGAAACTGGTTTGGAGGGACATGCTCAGCTCCATCTTTATTTCTTTTAATTTAATTTTTTTTTCTTTTGATCACATATGGTTAGAAAATTAACATTTAAAGTTTAAACATCATGTCAATACACTGATCAGGCATAACATTATGACGACCCTCCTAAAGTTGTGTTAGTCCTACCTCTGCTTACAAAACAACTGTGTATTCTGACACCTTTGGATTAGAACTCAAGCAATTTGATAATAATTCATTAGGTTATTTATTAAGAAAGGATGTTAGATTTGTTGTCTGTGTTCACCATACATTTTTACATCCATGTGAAACTTCTAACATACTTTTTTTTTATTTAACAGGGACAGTGCACATTAATCAACATTTCAGTTTCTACATCAATGTAAATGTGCCGGAGTTAGCTAAAAAGCTAATTTTCATCCGTAGTCCCTAGGCAGGTTGCTGTAAAAGCCAGTGTCAACAACTTCAATGAAATGATACTAAACAATCACGCATCCAATTTTGCAGTTGATTTTTTATTCAAGGATTAGATCATGCCCCATTTTATCATGTGAGGAATTCTCAGCTGTAATAACAACATTTTCTTCATTACAGCCTACAAAGATGTTTTCAGCGCAGAAGACTTTAGTGAGCATGTGCTGCAAGTACATACTTGCTATTTATAGTCATTCTAATCCTTTTACGTGAATCTGATAGACTCATAAAGTCATTTTTAGGTAATGTAAAACATGCATGACTCACCTGTTGCCAAAAAGTCTGGCCTGTGGGTCAGTTCAGTGGAAAATAGAAAGGAGAAATGTACGTTATTAAACATTGAGATGAACAAAATATAAGATCACAATAAGCACAGTAAGATCGTACCTGAAAGCTACTAGCTCTGAGGCCTTTCAAACAGACCAGGTAAAGTACAGCTGTTATTGTCAACCGTTCATCATCAGTTCATTTTCTTTAGGCCCCCTTATCCTAATTAGGGTTGGCGAAAGTGCTGAACCCTATCCCAGCTCTTAAATGGCCTCAAGGCACAAGATAATTCAGCACCCACCCGAGAAGATCATGAAAACTCCACACAGAAAAGATTTCCCCACCCAAGGATCGAACCCAGGACCTTCTCGCTGTGATCCAATAGTGCTACCCACTAAGCCACCATGCTGCCCTATTGTCAACTGATAGCATCAAAAGTTGCCATTGTCATTAAGTTATAAGCAAGAATACATTTTTTTTATGAAGGGAAATCATTTCCAGCATGAAAGCTTACCACCAAGCACCAAAAATAAACTTAACTTAGTCCTAATTAATTTGCCTGCATCATGAACTTAACAAACCTGCACCCAACCCTGACCTCAACACCTCTACCAGTGTTTCAATAAATGTTACCACAGTCATGTTTTAAGATGACAAACACTACTAGAGCTATGGTAATAAACTATGCATTCGATACAACGTATATTGTGGTGACGGTCACTGTGGATTTAGGGGGGCGGGCAGAGTTGTGGGTTTTTCCCAGAGACACTTGCGGCTGCATATATGTAAATGTTTCTAGTTTTAAGATTGTTCCTATTTCTTTTCAGTAACTTCTATAAAAGCCAACGTAGTACTGCTGGTTTGTTAATATGTGTGCGGATGTGGTACGGGATTGTTTTTATTTACCGTGACCATGTAATCTAGCATTTAAAATGGGTTCGGCCATTACTGGTTAGAGTGGGCGGGGCTTATTTTTTAATGTGCAGTGTGTTAACCAATTAAAAGAGCTATATTCCTTTGCCATGGAATCGCGTCTACCTGTCTCTTCTTCGCTGACGTCACAATATAAAGCATTTACACTTTATAAAAAGCGATTACTTTGCTATTTAATAGGGAAACACACACACACACACACTGTGTACTTACAATTCTGTGTTAGTTGTTGGATGAAATATTGTGTCATCATCCTCAGCCCACTCCTCACTGTCGTCCTCAACTAAGCATGCAAACACATATTTTGGAACACATTACCCTCTTAAATCTTACACTTTATTCATTTCGACTCATTATTTTAATATTATATCATTATAATTATAGTTTATTATGTGTAAAGTTTATTATGTCCACAGCAAGAGAGAAAATAAGACATCACTTCAGAATTATCATGTTAGAATAAGAATTAGAATATATTATGCTATATTATTCATTTAATTATTAAATAACAGGATTTTCATTTAATTTTTGTATTTAATTATTTCACACTGTGTGTGTTTGTGTCATATGAGGTTTGGGCTATCAACCAGAGACTGGCAGTTTTTAATCCAGGCTCTGCTATTCAGCTAAGAGTCATTGGGCAAGACCCTTAACCCTGTCTGTTTTCTGTCCTCGGCTTCCAAACAAGCTGGGATATGTGAAGAAAGAATTTCTTTGTACTGGACATATGTATATGTGTAATGACAAACAAAGGCAATCTATTCTATTCTCCATATTCATTCTACATACCCCTACCACCACATGATGCTTCTACCGTGTTTCTATTCTATGAACCTCCCTGGTCCCTTATTTTCTATTTGAACTTCACTGCAAGCAACAGGTCCTGAATGGCCTCATATTAAACTATATTTAATTACACTATATAAATGCATTTGTTAGGCTTGGCTTAATTTTAGTTTATGTTCTGATGTCATATCTTCTCATATTTCATATGAGGTTGACAAATTAAAAAGGGTTTTATCTATTGTGAAATAGAATTAAAAGGAATTATCCATATGTTTCAATTTCTATAATGGAGCTCAACTAAATGTACTTACAGCTTTCTGGGTAGGTAAACTGGTTTGGAGATCTGAAATTGCAAGATCGCAAGGCAAAATGAACACAAGTACACATAACAGCAGGATTGCTAATCATGAAACAGTGAAACGTTGCCATATGCACCAGCAGGGAGCACAGGGGCAAGAGCACAGGTTCCCAGAATTGGCACTTCAAGGACAGTCTTGTAGTGATGTCAGTGTGTTACCTGCTATCTCTTTCATCAGAGTCTGTGATGCCAAGGTTGTTAATTTTATTTGTAGATTTAGCTTTTTTTCCCATTTCCAGCATCTCTTGAAAATCCAATTTCAAATTCTCCACCGGGATATAACCATCTGAAACCAAAACACACCCCCAGAAGGAAATCTTGCTTTAGATACAGTTTACTGTTTGTATGTACATTTAAATACTGATTATACATGTAGTAAAACAAGAATCTATGATCTGCAGCATATTCAAAGGAAATATTTCAAATATAAAAACTTTTGCATTTGATAATATAAACAAGTGAACATTTTAAGGCGGTGTGTGCAATAATAGCTAGTTATTGTGTTCCTGACATAACCAAGGGAAAAAACATTAGTTTAATAGTATAAGTGTCTCTAGAATCCAACCAATACCTTCACATGTCTGCATATGTTTCTACAATCCATGGCAACTGCCCATTACAACACATCTCTTATGATCATGGTATTAATGACTGATATATTTACTGTATGTTACAGATGAGTGAAATGTACGTTCTAAGTAAACTCACATGTTTTAGTACAGTCTCTGGCCAGCCATTTTCCCTTTGGGCAGTCTGTGGTCCGGATGATATCAAGAACCTCTCCAGATTTAACTGCAAGGTCATCTTTACGACCCTTGCTGCTTTCAATCACTTTAGCTTGGTACATTACCTCGTTGTCACCTGTGATCTACGGAGGGAATCAAGAAAGACAAAGACAGAGGGTTACATGGACCAAACCTGGAAATCTACTAAAATGCTGAATAATTTTCACCTTGAATTTTTTCCTGAGTTCATTTTCCTTCTTTTCTTTTTCTTTCTGCTCCTTCTTTCCCCTCTCTTTCTCTTTGATTTCCTTTTTGTCTTTTTCCTTCTCCTTAAGCTCCTTCTTTTCTTTCTCCTTCTCTTTGAGCTCCTTTTCTCTTTCTTTTTTCTTTTCCTTTTGTTCCCTCTTCTCCTTTTCCTTGAGTGTCTTCTTTTCTATTTCCTTCTCTTTGTCTTTCTCTTTTTGCTTTTGTTTTGTCTTCAGATCATTTTCGTCTGAGACAGAGTGCTTTCTGTAAAAATATAAATCATATTTCATTTAGACAAATGAGAATTAAGTCTGAGTATTAGGAACAAAATAAATGCTACAGTTAAAGATAACAAAAACATACTTGGAAAAAAAGGTCTTTCTGGGGATTTCTTCAATCTGAAAATAATGGGGAAGATTAAATAAAAATTTAATAAAAATAATTTCACATATGTATGTGAATTGTACACTGATCAGGCATAACATTAGGACCACTGACAGGTCAAGTGAACACTTGATTATCTCTTCATTTGTTTGTGGGTGGGATATACTAGGAAATAGCATATGGGTTTGATTTGTGATGGCTAGCTGGGATGTTAGTTACCAGTCTACAATGGTTAGTATTTTTTAAAAAGTGGTCCAAGGAAGGAACAGCGTGAAAAGTTCATGGGTGGCCAAGGCCATTCAATACACATGGGGAGTGAAGGCTGAGTGTAGTCTCGGCCAACAAAAGTAGTTAATTCTGATAGAAAGGTGTCAGATTACACAGTGCATCAATGTTTGTTGAGTACGGGGGAGCAAAAGGGGGACCAACACAATATTAGGAAGGAGGTCATAATGTTATGCCCGATCTGTGTATATATTATCATACACTCATAAAAAGTGATTCAATAAGTTTGACAAATCTTCAGATCTCAAGCAAGCAGTCTGGCTTTAATTTAGTTAGTGTAACTGATACATTTATAAAAAAAAAATGACTTACCCCATTATCTGCATAAGGATCTACAAACCAGAAAGAAATAATTAATTATATGATTAATTCTGATTTGATGAGAATCCAGTTGAAATCCAGTCATTTGAACAAGATCACATATAAATCTATAGAGTTTTTTTCTTTTTTACTTGTTGGTTGCTCCTGTTAGGGGTCACCACATTATTAATTTGACATATTTTCACTTCCCTTCCTGATGCAGCCCCCCTATTTAATTGGGTTGACATTGGCTCTACAGTGCACTGGTTTGTGCATCCTAGTGGCTAGGATAACTTAGTGTTCCAGGTAACCTGACTTCTTGTTTTTAGACTGTCGGAGGAACCCGAAGCACATGCAATGACCCAGATCACCCCAGCTGGGGTTCGAACCCAGGACCTTCTTACTGTGAAACACTAATTGCTGCAAAATTGCAAGTTGAATTTTTTTTTTCTTGATGAGACTTGACAACCAGTGGTCGTCATTGTATGATTCTCCACTTTATACTGCACATCCATTTTAAGTGTCAAGTTGCATTTCCAAATACAGCAGTGGGCTGTAAGTCACAATGGTTTTGACAGCCATGCTGCCTGAGAGCTCAAGTCATGCATATTAAACATGGGTTCTGTATTTGCACATACTCTCCATTTCCCCTGAATCTTTTTACAGTATTATGAAGAGTACATAATAAAAGACTAAATTTGCAATCTTTTTTTGGCAATTCTCTCCTGAAGTGAAATGGCGATGACCTATCATTGCTTGTAAAAATGTATCCTTTGGTGGCTCATTCTTTAATACACAATAATGATTCCATTACATGTTACCAATTAACCTGCTTCATGTGGAACTGAAAAATTCTATAAACCTGTTTTTTAGTCTATAAAAACAATCACTTTTATCAATTAAATATTCATTAGAATGAATTTATGCTTTGTAAAATTATTGTTGTAAAAATGTTGTCATACTTAGAGGAGATTTGCTTTTTTGTTTCTTCAGGGGTTTCATTTTCTTTTGGGCTAACTGGTCATCTGGTTTAGGACTGGTAAAGTTCATCTCCTGTTTTCTGTGAAAATTTCAGTACAAATTTAAAACAGAATGGATCTGGTTTGTAAAACACATACACGTGCAATCTAGCATGCTGAATGACTACAGCAAAGGAGACAATGATTCAAAAAGTATCAATGATAAATCACCATAAAGATTTACCCAGATGGGGATGATGGATTTTGGCTAACAGGAGAGTCTGGTACTGAATGTGTACTTGGTAGCCCGGAATCAGTTGAGTCCAGATTTGGAAAGAAATGCTCTGGAACAGGCTGATCTGGTAATTCTTCCTCATGAACTGACATCACGGGACTTCCATACTCTGAAGTTTCTGCTGGTGAATCCCAAAATGATGTATCTTCAAATTTGGAATCACTGAAGGTAAAATCTTCTGGAGCTGGGATGAATAGGCCTGGGAAGATGTTGAAAACAACACAGAAACAAAGAATTAGGAGGAAATAATCAGGGAACTAACTGAATGTGATCCTATGTGAGTTCTCGAGGAGTAGGGTGTTTGAAATTCTTAACGCCTTAACATGCACCCTAGTAAAGTATCTTAAATGTAAATGGTAATTTCAGTGAATACTGATGGATTTGGGCTTGGCTGGAATTTCTAGATCCTGTGAGACTTATTTGACCAAGTGTATAAGACAATGATGTAGGAACTTTGGTGAAATTGTGTATCATTAAATAACTAAGAAGTATGTACATTAAAAAAACAAATATTTGCGGTCACTGGTCAGTATATGGTTTGTAAGTGGACCAGCCTTGCTAAACTAAGTTCTCTGAATCTAAGAACATTTTTGCATGCCGTGCATGAACAATATTGTCTCAATAAGTTTGAATGTGAAATTCCAGTTATGCCTCTTATGATGTTCGCATGCAAAGTTTCACTTTCATGGATACTTGATTCGATAATTCCTGCTCATGTAGAGGGTTTACATTTCTGACTAGACAAGTACAAAGAAGCATTGTTAAGCTGTTCTTTTTTGAGCTCATGATATGTTCTATTTTTTGTTAGCAGCACCTAAAGTACATTTCTATAAACGTATTTCTAACATTGCTAAAGAAAATCCTTCCCAAGGTAAACAGAAAATGCAGATCCTATTTTGTGCAATATATAATACAATAACTTTACTTGAATATCAATTTTCCATATAGACTGGTGGCCAAAATTGTGGAAACACCTAGCATATTTTAATATTTGTTATCGAAGCTCGCAAGTCCTCTTGCTATGATCCATGATGAAGAAGCTGCACAATCTAAATAAACATTAAATTCATTTGTAAACAAATGCATTTTTACAAAATGTTGTGTCAATTAATAAAATAAGTATAATATGAACAAAATATGTTTTAGACATAATTTTTAGGCTTATTAGGGTAGGTGTGAATGTACTTTTTTCTATTTTATTGTTTATTCTTGATTTGACTGAGATTAACTTTTACACAAATGTATGTTAAGCTTATACAAATAATAGTGTAAAAATACATGGTAGTACTCAACAGTCTAAAAACAAAGTCAAATATTCCAACATTTAGCTTAACCACCTGCTCTAAATGATACATTCTGAATGTTATAGTAGTAGTAGCTTAAAAGTAATCAAGAAAGAAATTTGGGTTGCATGTACCGCTGTTCTCCAGTATTTGAATTGGTTGAATGTTGGGCATCATAGCTGCGGGTTTCACTGGTGTTGAGAGATCAGTGTCAGGTACGACTGCAGTGGAAAATTTTGGAGGAGGTATTGGAGGACTTGGTGATCTATGCACTGGTACAGTATTTGGAACTGGTAAAGAGAGGAGAACAAAAAGCATGAACACTTGGGGTAGTCGGATCAACCATTAGATTTGAAATACCAGGCAAATGTGTTAATGGATATTCATAGTAAGTCCGTCAGAATAACTGTGCTATGTTAAAAGACCAGTGAAATACTGAAATCTTACACATTTAATTTGCTAAAGTCACCTATCCTAGAAAGCAAAGTTTCTATGAACATCTTATAAATCCTTTGGAATTACCTCATGTTGTAATATGTTATGTCACAAGATGCATGTGGCTCAAGTAAACAACAACAATAACAGAAAACATTGCACAAAAAGAATGAAGCCTTATTTTACATGATGGGCATGATAGTGGTCTATGTTTTATGGTTCATGATAGAGGATCATGGTCTGGTGGCAATCATAAACAAGGCACAAGGTAGACCAGCATTTACTCATAGATTTGCTCACTCATTTGCTCAGTAGCCACTGGACCAAAATGTATTCAATCTTATATTCAGTGGCGGACATGATGCATTCATCCAATTTCATTTCATTATCACAGACTTTTAGTGTAAATTAACTGCAAATGTATACACACAATGCCTTCTGACTTCGTACTCGTGCAAAACTGATGTAAACTTTTATACAGCGTTACTTAAAGTACTGTGAAAGTACACGGCAAACTTACATGAGGATAAAAAAAAAAAACAATGGGCATATCTGATCACGCAATAATGACCTGATAACACTTCAGTTTTTTCAGCTTTTTGTGGATTTCTTATCAGTGTGTATTATTTATTAAACCTCAAGACAAAATCAGCTTTTGTTGAGGACTACACTGCTCTACCAGTCACCCATTCTGGTTTTGAGTGGCACTAGGCAACCGCAATGGAATTTGATGGATGCTTTACATACCACACCTCCCCACCCCAAGGAACACATGGTTTTAACTGTGAGTCAATAGTTCTCTCAGTATCTAAATGTTACTGTTAATAAAACTTTTAGTTCGACAGCCTTGGACATTGCTGCAGTTTAATACAACAATATTAATGTTGAAACATGACAGTTTATAAGACATTACTCTGACTATAATACCTTAATATTTTTTATCTTAAGTAATGCAACTTTCTAGTTTCAGCAATGCATAAACATGCCCCTTTAACAAGCCTACCAATGGGATGACAGCATCATACTTTCATCAGACAGGGTTTTCCAAACAACAACAACCAAAAAATAAAAATGGGTCACAGAGAGGTTTTGCAGCTGTATAACTTATTTGCACACCAGAGCTGAAATTTCAAACTTGTTGGTTTGAATCTGTGGTGAGGGTCTACATGAATAATTATTGGCTGTTTTACAACCAGGGTGGAAGCCAGATAGGGACTGCTCAAAACGGACTGAATGAGAGCACCTTTTGTGTAGGTGAAAGATGCAGTCGGCTACTGCACAAGTTTTGGAGGGGGTTGGGTGCCTCGCTCTCTTCAATCAAGGCAGGGTCAGCATCAGTAGAGAAAAAGTGTAATGTAATTGGGTAATTGGAAATTGATGTAATTGGCAAATACACTCCAGATTTGGACCAGATTGCCACTTCAATTTGATTTTGATGCATTGTTTGTGTGGCCTGAGCAAAATCATGGACACAATGTTGGTCACAGGAAAAACAATGTTTTATAACGCTTATACAACAGAAATTAACCTGAAACATTTGACTCATTAACTTACCGTGATCTTGGCCATTGAACATGGCTGGCAAGATATTGTATTCTTCATTGCCATAATCTACTGGCGGAAAAGCAGGAGGAATCACAAAAGATTCTCGGACTTCTGGGGCTTCCAATTGTAGGGATCGTTCTGCATCGGGTGTCTCAGGTGGTAGAAACTCAAATGCTGAATATCTGACTGGTAGGCCTGTCTCCATTAAGGTCACGCTTTCAGGTGTGCCCTCTGCTTTTCTCTTGGCTTTTTCTAGTAGATTAAAGAGTCGAGTATCACGTGGTTTAATGGGGGTCATCTCCTCTGCTCTCGCTAAAGCAGACAGGGCTGGCGATGGAGGTGCCTTGGACCTTTCTGTTTGCTCAATTGCCTTTGGATATTCCGTGAACTTGTTTTCTGGGGTTACATCCATAACTAAAGGTGTTGGTAAGGGACTGTATGTAAAAACTGAGTTTACATCAGGGTGTAATGGGAAATATGGGGTGACTGATGGTTCTAGTTGTCTGTAGGAATACGTTGTGAGGGAAGGGGAAGCAGGATTTATGAAAACTGGTGTAACATTTACTGTGGTGTCTAAACCAGGACTGAGCGAATCTGTAAAGTCTTCAGGAATAACTGGGGGCGGGATGTCATGAAAACAATCAAACATATCTGAAGGGGGAAATTGTTCCTCTGGAAGCCTATCAAAATTAAAATGTGTATTTGGAACTGTAACATCTGGCTTTGAGGGTTGACCAGTTATTGAGGTTATGTCAGGTTCTGGAACTGTTTGGACTTTTGAGACAGGCCCTGCGTGAGGAATACTAACTGGAGTGTAGCTGGTCGAGTTTACTTGGACAGCTGGAATAGCAGGTTTGGGGGCCATGGACAGATTCACTGTGGGATCTGTAAATTGCATTCTAGGTTCCAATTGAACTGGATGAACGGGAGCTTCAGGAGCAGAGGGCAGGTTAACTGTTGGTTGGACAAAAGGTGTGGATGTGCCAGGATCATAGGTATTATGCATAGAAGTAGCTGGTGAATGCCATTCTGAGCTCTTTGTCTGTTCATTTTCATTCTTTATGATAGAAGTTGAGTCTTTTACCAGTGATCTTAAAGTTTTGTTAGGTTCAGGTCTGGAGGTATCTTCAAAGACTGGACTCTTGGGTTGAACCACTGTTTTTTTGCTTCTCAATGCTTCTATGATGAGGTCCCCCTCCTTTCTCTGGTTCTTATCTAGGAACTGAAGCTGCATCTTTTTTGGTGGAGTTTCAGGTAGGTTCTTTTTGTCATCTTTGAAGATCACACGAGGGGCTAAATGTGTGGGGCTCTTCATTGCTGAATTGATGGAAGCAACTAAAGGGTTGCTGACTTTTGAGGGAGGAGATGGGATTATCTGAGGTTTTACTGGAATGGCAGGTTTTGTCCGGAACATCAAGGAGTTTTCATTCTGAAACCTTTCCCTCAGGCTCTTAATGTTTACCCCGTTACTCTGTAGAATGAAAAGAAAATGTGTGCATAGTAATGATAATTCTGTACAGATGACCAAAAATTCTTCTTTAGTAATGACTTGATCTTGATCAAGGCACAATGGTCCTCTTTGAGAGTGTCCCATTCAGAGTTACTATATATAATGCACATGTTGGCTATTTATACAGATTTCAAACATATTTCTGAACTGTATTTGAGAAAAGAAAATCTGCACATACTTTAAAACGTTAAAATAGTATTAATATACACTCTTGAAGTACATTATTATCACTTCCAATGGATGCAGCTTGTAGTTCATGGAGGAAGTAACTACATAAGCTGACATGGTGGGTATATAAGGTGTGGAAGGCTCTGTCAACCAATTTGGGTTTAAAATCATCCTTGCAGATCAATTACACCCATATATAGAATGGAATGAACCTTCCAGCAAGACAATGTGACATCTCACATGACTTGAAAGAGCATGTACTGTCCTGGCCCATTAATTCCAGACTTGAACCCAACTGAGCATCTGTGGGACCACCATGATAGTCATCTACATTGTATCTTCATTAAGGCTTTTTAACACATTTATAATGAAAACCTCCTGTGTTTGGGCCTTTTTATGGATTGGTATAGTTAACAGTCTAATTTTTGGGTTTCCATATATTTTGGCAATACAGTGTATCATGGACATTATTATGAAGTTGTCACTGTGTGTGCCTTCAACTATATCTACTTCTCTCTGAAGACTATTGGGAATGTGTGCATTCAATCCAAAAAGAGTTTAGGGACCAATATGTGGACAGCACCGCCAAGCTTCAAACTGTCACTCCAAATTTATCTTTGCTGTTTAGTGGGGTAAAGGTCAGGGCTCCTCTGTGTAGACCACTGGAGTTTCTCAACACAAAACATGTCAAACCATGTCCTTTCAGACTACAATGTTTTCTCAAGTTGATGTGATATGAACATAGGCAACAGTATTTGTGATTAAAGCTCAGTAACTATGAGGTATGTTAGTCTTAATTCTGAAGACATTAAGGTTATCCAACCTGAATGAAGTTGCAGAAGTTGTACATTGGAGACTACAACACAAACCAATCACTACCGTAAGGGCAACAATATCTTATATTAAGCAGGTGCATGCACCTGAATTTGTAAAGGCGTTAATTGACAGGGATGAATTTAAAGTCTGAGATCTGTGGAAAGCAGTGGTCTTAGCTTTGATGCTTATAAAAATAATTTGATAATTAGGGGTGTCACATAAAATAATGCTCAAACATCCTAAACTAAGGGGTTGACAGAAAGTTTTCTTTCTGGGACAGTGGTAGTCTAGTGGGTCTATCAACTGAAATGTTGAGAGTTTGAATCCAAGCTCTTCCATGTAGTCACTATTGGGGCCTTGAGCTCTCTCTGCTACAGGGGTGCGTACAGTGGTTGGAATAGCTGGGATATGCTGGGATATGCAAAGATGTTGTACAGTACATCTGCATTCATACACAATGCTAAGTAATGCTAAAGGTTATGTGCTGTAAAAGCCATTGGTTACTATATATTAATATATAATCTTACCTGTTCCATCTTTTGCTGTGCTGTTTCCCAAACTTTCAGAAATAAAAAAGAAAGAAAGAAAATGCACACCTCACAGTCACCTCTGCATCATTACTTCTGTAATCCAAGAGAGAGGAAAAACAACACAAAATCCAATTCTTCAACTACGATCCAACTACAGTCGTGACACAGATAACGAAGAAGTATGGGCCATGTGTAAGTGCATCATCAACAAGCACTTAGTCTCGTCTGGCAAGTCCCACCCAAGGATGACGAGAGATTGATCATGCTTCTGCTTTCTTTCATTTAAAGAATGTGGTTTAGCAGGCATGACGAAGGTCCACGGTGCAGCTACAGGTGTATGCATAGTTTTGCTCGTAGTCAACCCTGGCATGTAAACATTGTTCACACTGTCAATGGGAACTCTAAAGGCAAGATACAATTGGTAAAAGAGTCAACAAGGCATTTCTTTAAAATTAAGTCTAAAAGTAAGAACAAACAAATACACTGATCAGCCACAATATTATGATGACTGACAAGTGAAAAGAATGATTATATCTTCATCAAGTAAGTGAAGGCCAACATAATATTATGAAGGTGCTCATAAATATACCTGAATCCAATCTTTGGTGCAGGTATGGTACTATTCAATTTATTATTTATATACAGTAATTTATTTTACTGTTATTTTTATTGCTCATGCTATGTGCTTACCTTATCAAACTATGGTTCCTTATGCCAATTTTCTGTTAATCTCAAAGGTATTCACACAGGGGCCCAGTCAGGCGGAAATGGGAAAGAAAATCTACTTCAAACTGTTGCAAGTTGGCTGAAAATCAGACTGTATGATGTATTTCAAGTTAGTTATTTATGCACGTTTATAACCTAAATAAACTTGTTAAACTGAAACAGAACTCAACAATAAGTTGCTGTAAATAAGTAATTTCCTACATTTATCCTTAACTGACAAAATTGTGCCTATTAGCACTGCCTTGCTTGGTTGTGTTAAAGCTCCTATATTACAAAATACAAGGTGTGTTATACATAGTTTTTTACTTCTGTCTTTATACCAGGGGTCTCAAAC
>JAYDZF010000005.1:13103550-13113831 GCA_034509105.1 Microcambeva barbata | reverse complement strand
ATGTGACTTCCTGGGTTGGTTGGAACAAAGACCAGCAGCCACACGGCCCTTTATGGATCCAGTTTGACACCCCTGTTCTAAGTCATTTGTTGGTTCACATGCCTGTAACACCAGTTAGTACCTACTCCAAATGCATACAGCTGTTCAGTGACATTGCAGGATCAGTGCAAAAAGAGAAACTGAGTGGCACAACATTCCCCCAGCATGCCTAAGCCCTGACTTGAAAAGGACAGTACCATACCCCACTGTTCGGCTCCAGTGGTTTTAATGGTTCACATTCCATTTGAAAAAAAACAGCTTCTGTTAGCAGAACACAACAAGCATTAGGCTTGGTGAGCTAACACATCTGTTTCAATAATTTATTTAATCATGAAGGCATGCCACCCTGTGTATACACTTTATAGAGAGCAGTGAAATAAAATGCTTCATTTCCAGATGCTGGTTTGATGGAATATCCTACTAAAACCAAAATCAGAACATTTTACAATTAAATTAATTGAATACTACCACTATCAGTGAATAAGCTCAGTGTTGGTGCAATATGGGACAGAACTGGTCCTATATGAGAATCTTAATTGAAATCCAGTCTGGGGAACCAGGGAGACAGGGTAGTACTTCAAAGTCTCGACAATGCTCTTTGAATTTGAAGATGTGACCATTCACATTGTCTTGCTGGGAGATCCCATTCAGCCAGAGACAATTAGAGCATGTATGGGTGTAAATGATCTGCAAAGATGGATTCATACCAAATTAGGTTGACCGTGCCTTCCACACCTTATATACCCAGTTCACAAGACAAAAAGTAGTCATGCAAAAAATAGTTGGCTAAAAAGCATCTGCTTCATTACTATCCAGCTGTCCATTAAAAATCCAGTGGAACAAACATGCAACAAAGACATTTTCAGA
This sequence comes from Microcambeva barbata, assembly GCA_034509105.1. NCBI lineage: Eukaryota > Metazoa > Chordata > Actinopteri > Siluriformes > Trichomycteridae > Microcambeva > Microcambeva barbata. Next base: position 13,112,925 of record JAYDZF010000005.1, on the reverse strand, counting down.
AACTCTGTCCAACACTATACATATAGAAATTCAAGGCTATGCCACAATATTTAGAGTCCCATTTCATCTTCCCTTCAGTTTCCAAACGAAACAAACAGGAGCTTATTAGCCTCCACTTAGCTCTTAGCATTAATGCAATACAAACAATTCATCAGACTGATCTGCACTCTTGTTTCTGGCCCTCAGTGCCAAAGCCCAGCTCGTAAAGGTGATTAAATAAAGCCAGAAAGAAAAGCAAAACAATGTTGGCTTTGTGGGCCCATTCACCCTGCGTTCCGTCTCCATGGACACACTGTTGCCTGCTGGACCCATTCAGCCAGAGCGAGAAGCCTTCCCGCCGAGACACTAAAAAGTACGGAACACAGAACCCTTGCTCTATGCAGGAACCCCACCACGGGCTGCTTCTGTGGATCGCCAGGTGGTGCATGAGTGGGTTGGTGTGTCAATGAAGTCTGTGAGAGAGTACAGCCCAAATCGAGTCCTATTCATCCTTACGCATCTAAGCACATCACTATAGTTGGTCTATCTGTGAAATTTAAAAATAGCATTTTTGGTAAAAATACCATAGCAATTTATCATCCTGATAGTTCAACAGATGGACCAGTCTGTCGTGGTGAGTACTTGGAAGAATCCGGAGTATATGGATAACCTCGATTTTCTCATAACCTCGTATGACTTTGGTGACAGTGGCAGCCTTGTGTGAAGCTTTGTGATATCAAACAGAATACTGATGGTTCAAATCCAGACTCTGTTCTGCCCCACTGTTGGGCCCTTGAGCCTTTTTTATGATAAATAAAGAAATTCTTCTTCTAATTCAGTGAGCCAATTAGAATGCAATACATTTCTAATTTCACCATGAACACCTAGCACAAAAATAAAACTTGCCTTGAAGCTTTTTTAAAATCAAATTACTCGAGTTACTCAAGGAATCCTTTCAGTCCTAAAACATCCAATGTACTTACAATGGTTGTCTGGTGTTCTGATCCTATATTCTCCTGTATGAGATCTAAAAATGCTCTCCAAATGAAACATGAACTTCAAGGTTATGGTTGACACAATGAATTGAAATAAACTGGAACTGGAAATAAAGTTGAGGATCACAGTACACATTAATAAAACTACGATCCACTATCAATAAATAAAAAATGTCTAATCAGAGTACAATTATAGTAATAACAACAATAATAATGAAATTTAACTTTTGAAACCTCTTGGGGTCTCTTATGGTTAAATCCATTAAAAATGTTCACTGTGCATGTGCAAGATTAATGTCTTGGCACTGACCTGGCACAGAAGGGGGTTAAGTGTCTTCTGACTTAGACATGAGGTAACAATGCTTAAATCAGCTCTTTGCAGGGGTCAAGTGTCACAATGGGATCGGTGGTGGAAAAAAAACATTTTCAGACTCATGCAGAAATTGGTGTTTAGAAAAAAAATTTCAATACTCCATCTTCACAAGTTACAGCTTTAAATGAAGGTGAACTTGGAGTGTCCCTCCACAGTTCTAGCATTTTCCATTTTATTAGACTTATTAACTCAGGACGATTCAGGAAGCAGTGAAACCAAACATAACAACATGCACGGTTCCTGAAATTATGGCACAGCATGGCAGACCTTTAGCCTGTGCAAGCTTAGCAGGATCTATTAAATCATTCTCTGGTACAAGCACAGACTGTCATGAGGACACACTGGAGTTTATTTTCTTCCTCAGTCAGAGCAAAGGGTCCTTTCATTTCATTGTGTGCACCCCGTTGGCGAACAGTCATAAGCTCTCGGGGACTTCGACATGTTTTCTGTCAGACCAAATCTTCATACTGTGTGCTCTTGTGTAATCAACCCATCTGAGTCCTGTACTCAGGTGAGAGCTCAGAAAGGAAAATACAAGGGTAAGGCACAATTCTAAAAATATGCAACGTGTACATCTAAGTAGACTTTCTGTGTAGTTACATTCACTGAATAAGCATGATGAGCGTTAGGAGAAACGACATTCTGCTTACCTGAATCAAATGTGGTACAGTGAACTCCCACTAATTTGGGGTTAAGGATTTGTGGATGTGTTGTGTTTTGAACAGATTTTTTCTGGAGATCTATCAGAATTCCGATCAGAGTAATTTTGTGTATTGTTCTCCACAGTGGTAGAATGCCCTTCCTGACATAACCCTCTTATTTATCCGGACTTGGAACTAACACTACAATGCATCCTATATAACTATGGAGCTCATGCTCTTTGTACTGTTGTGCTAGAGGAAATTCCTTCTGCTCCACCTAGATACAATGAGCACTGGTTAATGATATTTTTGTATTTTATACAATCTGATGTTTTATAGATAAAATTACTTATATGTGGGTTTATGGAACAAACACCAAAGTAGACTGGAAAATGTATTCTTTACACCAGACAAATCTGAACCAATTTACTTGTTCAACATGGACAAACTAGAAGCTGGAGATGTAAATTAAATGGTACTGTATAATTATGATTACCCAGCAAGTCAGGTTATGAACTTCAATTTAAACTGACTCAATGAAATCAAACAGATGTATGGAATGCAAACACCACCATGTCCCAGTAATTGACTGATATAATCTGATGATGTTGACCAAACATTTGAAGAGGTAGCAGTTCATTATTGCTGGTATGTCTGGATCTTGCTCTTATTTATATACAATATGTTCTTTTATCTAAGGAAAGACTACAGCCTCAAAAACAAGTCAGCCTTTGACTTGAACTGGTCTGAGCTGGTCTCACTGGATGGCAATTACAGTAGTGTTTGCTCCTTAGGGCAGATAGCATGAGGGGCTTTTTATGGGATGTCCCAAGCACTCACTGCCAATAACAGTTCAACCACACCTGATCGCTGGCCCCTGAATGTTAGCACAATGGCACTGAACCTGAGTGCAGTAGGCTATTTTGTGTATGTACATTCTGTACATAATTACAGAACGTAATGATGAACTAAGGTTAGATACAGTGTATTAATGATAGACCAGCATTGTGCAACTTGTTACTCAAGCATCATAGAACAAACCCACCAAAAATACACTTGTAAGCTTAGACACAACAGTATTTGTAGTTTAGCTATTAATAATGGTATTTCCTCATAATATGGATGAACACAGTAAATATATACAGGTTGTCAACACGTTATGAATATTTAAATATAAACTGTTGCTTTGGCATGGACGACATAAAACTCTCTTGTAGGTTTACAAGGTGGACTGTAGCTGTACTTGTAAGTCTTATTTACTGAGCTTCTGACAGCACTTGAAGAGAGCATACGGATTCAAGGCTTCTTAAAACGAGACCTGCGCAAAGATGAAGCAGTGCTGTACCAGACCCCGGGACATTTCCGACCACATTCAGTTCATGTTCAGTTATCTGACGAGAATAATTTAACTGGCTTTAATAAAGATTTTCTTAAGACCGGTTAACACACTAGTGTGTGAGTCGACTCCGGCTCCGGCTTTTACGCGGGACTCCGGACAGAACCGAATCCGCATTCGAAATAGTTTGTTGGATCAGCTATGGCAACAGTATGAAAGTGTTGCAAGTGGAGCAGGACATCATCAATAAAACATTCAAACCCAAGTCAATCAATATTTTTCTTCTTCGAGGAGTGTAGAACTGAAGCGCAGAGAACCGCCTGGATGGATGGCAATGCAGCAAACCGCGCGTCTCTGCTCATCCAAAACCAGGCTCATGATGAGCTTCAACCGGTGGCACCAACACCCCGAGCAGTGCCCCGCAATGTGCGCCCCTGCAACTAGTAGGTAACGTAACGAGATATCAACCAGTGCGAAGCCGTTAAAAGCACGGCTTGGACAGAATCAGTCCACAAGTGCACCACACGGTCCAAAAAGGAACGCAGGAAAGCATAAAAAGCGCAAAGCAAAAAGAAAAAAAAACATTGCATAAGCTTACCATTAAACTGATGCTTGATAGTACAGCTTCCAGGGGATGCATCATTAAAATCCAAACGTGATCTGGCTGTATCGGAGCTCCACAGCTTTCACAAACCACCGTAATCCACTTTTCCATGCCAGGGACAGTCCATTAAATCAAGTCTACATCCTTCCCATGGCAGCGCAAACCTGTGACAGGGATTCAGTCTTGCTTTTCCTCAGGTTTTACGTTCTGGACGGGATGAAGTTGCCTGGTTACCCCTGTGTGTGAGAGTGTGTGTATGTGTGTGCGTAAGAGCAGCTGAAGCAGTGTTCCTCTAGCCTATCAGAAACGTGATTGCGCTTTAACCCTGTGCGCACCGACCGCACCGAGCCGTCCTCATTCCTGCTTTCAGAGGGAAAAAAAGAAGCCAGCAAGAGGGCGGGGGGAGCGGGGCACCACTTCCAGTACCAGGATGCGCAAAGCAAGATAAAAGAGAGAAAACAACTGCAGTAGGGAAGAAGGGATGCATCTAGCCGTGCGTGGTGACATGCGTTCGCATGGACATGCGTTGGGTACTTAAGTCAATTCAGTGATGCGTGGCGCTGGAGTTTTAATTTTCCACACCACTAGAAAACTTGTGTCTCAAACTAGATACCAAACAGTCCTGGAAATCGAAGCGACATTTAATAGAGTGTATTTTAATCTGTTTTGTTTTGATGGATTGCTTCATAATAAGATGCTTGAAGGAAACTAGCTTTGCTGTTCAAGCCAGCAAATATGTTTTACCAGATTTAAGACTACAAATACATGGTTGAATTCTAACATGTGTTCGTTTTAAGATTCTCCGGTTTCCGGTTTGATATTAAATATTTGAACTGATGAACATCATGGACAACGTGCCAATCCACCACATTAATAACATCCATAACATTAATCTATAGGGCAATTCAGGGTTTCAAATGAACCTGACTGCATGTTTTTGGACCCACACTGACACAGGGATAACATGCAAGAATAGGGCCCTAGGGATACAACCTAGGACCTTCTTGCTGTGATGCCACGGTGCTACCCACTTTGCCGCCAGTGTGTAAAACATGCCGTTAAATCAATTTGTACCAATTGCATTTTGTTAGTAATTAGATGAGTTTATGTTTCATTAAATATTCAACTTTGGTGATCTTATACAGCAACAGATATTCATTCAAGCTTGCTTATCACAGTAACAAAGTACAACTGCAGACAGCAACAGGAGATCATCACACGAATCTGTTGGCAGTGTAAGAAATGTGAGTAGTGATAATATCCATCAAAAAATGCACATGTATTTCTCATTTACCACTTGATCCAGATCATCAATCAAATAAAGCATGGCTTTACATAAGAACATACATATAATTGTACATTTTAATCATTTACAGGACACTTCTGCTAAATTATCCTATCATACCTCAAAGCTACACACAAACACAGTTTGCACTTTCAAGATTGAGGACCAATGCTAAAGGATCAATGATCAATCTGACTCCTAAATATGTTGCGATAGGTTGGGGGACCTAGAAGGGTTGTAAAATATATTGAAAAGTTTGTTTTAACTCTGTGAGTCATGCAGATTATCGATTTCAATTTGCACCTACTCTGGGAAGCACTGCAGCCTCTAAACGTTCAATCATTATTACCAAGACCAGACAAGCACCGCAGGTCTTCTGAACTGCTTAATGCCACCAAGAGATTTTGGCAGGAAATCATTCTAGAAAGCCATTGCTTAACTATCTATTACATATTTTTAAAAAAGTTAAAAAATAAAGAGGCATTATTATATTTAAATTTTACAACAGTATTACTTACAGCATTACTCTCAGCCTCTACTGAGCTAGAAATGTTCTGTAGAATGTTTCCCTAAAGCTAGACCCCAAAAGTTGAAAGCGTCAAATGCGTCAACATTTAAACCTTCATCTACCACCACACTTTACATTTGCATTACATTTAAAACACATCCTTTTTATTATCTGACAGATCAAGATTACAATGTTAGATTCCACATAGAGACCAATTCCCTGCTCCATAGTCCAGAAGACAATTTTCTTGAATCATGGTAGCTCTAGCCTGAAAATGAAGGAATCGTGGTGAAATTTACTGATCTTTTGAGTATTACAATTTGGCTCTGAAAAACTGTTGCATCTCTTAACAGGGTGAAAAAGCTTTTGTATTAGAGTTATTTTAAATGACATGCAAACCTGTTGACAATGTGGATTTTTTACGGTTGGTTAAAATATTAGAAATGATTCTCTTTTTTACTGGTACAATTAAACCAAGAGTCAACATATGAACAAATCCCAACTTCTTCTTTTATTGTTTTACAGAAATGTTCTGTACATGAAGTTAACAATATTGCATTGACAGAATGGCACTTTGCAATCAAAATTCCTACTAGTTATTTATTTCATTTAAAAAGTAGCAGGTTTTTGTACCCAATTCACTGCATTCAAAATCCATGAAAATGTTCATGAGACATTTGGTGTGCTGACACTTAGAATAGAAACAATAAAAACACTGGCCAAATATTAAACAGATTCATTTGAAAGTACATTAAGCTCTTTAAATTTTATCACTACTACACTTGCTTAATGTAGCTCTCACTCTACAAAAGTAAAATTAAATAAATAAAACTTCAGAAAACTGTAATATTTCACTGCACAACCAGCCAGAGCTAGTTCAGATTGCCGCAGGGCTGTCCTTCAAGACCAACTTATCACTTATTTATACACCAAGTAAACCAAGAGCGCACCAAACCCAACATTATCCTGAACAGAAATACAGTGCAGTAATATATTTTCCACCGTATGTGTCCGCCCTCCTCTGTATAACCTACATTATGCTGAAGCTTATTTTCTGCATGCCAAATCCTCCACTGCTTTGGTTTTTAAAAGTGCAAAAAGATCAATCATTCAGGTTCAAAAAGTAGCAAAGTAACAAAAAGTTATTTCTTAAGTTTTCTCCCATTAGGGGTCGCCCCAGCGAATTGTGGTTCTCACCATGGACTTATCACAGTTTTTACATCAAATGCCCTTCCTGATACAATTCTTCTATTTTTCCAGGCTTGGGCCCGGCACTAGAATGCACTTGTCCATGCATCCTGGCTTGGTGAATATGCAAACTACTCAAAGAAATGATCAGCGCCGAACCCAGGACCTTGGTCTTGCTGTCAGGAAGGGCCCTCAGGATTCCATACTTTTGACCAGGCAAAAAAAAATCAATTTAGAAAGTAGAAAACTTTTGTATGCTCTTATATTGCTTACTTAAGTAGTATAAAATGCACTGTTGCTAACACCATCCTCTAATTTAAAAAAAAAGTAATGTGGTAATTGCACTACAGCATATGGACTATATACTTATTCATAGCCTTCTGGCATTCAGACAAAGGAAACAAAAGACAAGCTTTGCTGGAGACATTTATGCCTTTCCGTTTTATAGCTCCAAAGGTGCTGAGTTTGTAAAAAAAAAAAAAAAAGCTAAATATGGCACACATAAAAGCACAGCAATCATTGCTGTAAATGAGTGCCTCAATAATGCAGAGTTTCCAAATGTTCCAGCACCAAAAACATGTTTAAAAACTGACTTAAAATGCTAATTCAATAAGGGTGAACCTAGTTGGAGGGCCGCCCAGCTTTTCAATGGGCTCAAGGCACACAGACACGCCCCGGATGGGGCTCCAGACCATCGCAGGGCAGACACGTACCCTCAGATTCCAATACTCTTTCACCTATAGGGAAACACAGAGTCAGCAATTAATCTGATTGCATGTTTTTTGACTGTAGGAGGAAACCGGAGCTCTGGGAGGAACACACATGGACACACTCCACCAAAAAAGCACCCAGACTAAGAATAAGCATTCAATGTTAGGACGGTTGTTATGATGTCATGCCTGATCAGGGTATATTGTAATACAACGTTTACTCGCGTATTTAAGCCGATGTTCGATACCGCAAACTCTTCACATGATGATTTTCATCACCTGTCAAAAGAGCAGCATTTGAAGGTTTAGCATATAATGGGGTCCATCTGTACATTTCCTTGATGACCAAAACACCAGGTTTTGCCATTGTTGCCCCAATTTGCTAACAGACCTGCATTAAAAACCTGATGTATAAGGTATAATTGAGAATCTGGAGGAAAACCAGGTCTAAACATCCAGGTCAAATGCATCAATCTTAATAGGAGTATTCTCAAGCGTGCCATGTTAGTGGTAACTCGATGTACTAAATTCCAGGGTGTCACTTGTGACAAGTGGTTTTAATAACAATGATTATCCTTAAATCCCCCAGTTTGCTGATGGATAATTCTGATTCAGACCATCAGGGTATTGAAATCAATAGCCGCAACAGACTTGTATGTGTTTCTACAAGGAGTTTAACAAAACCCTCTATCCTCAATGTGATACAATTCATGATACTGGTTTCACAATATACTTTTTAAAATATTTTTTTAACTGAGGTAGGTGTAAGCTATGTCCTCTGCGGTTTAAAGTGAAAATCGATTAATTTTACATCTTGATCACGATTTGAATCATGAAAGTTTTTAATCGGTTACTAACTGTCTTGGGGTGCATCGTTTTTTGTTTTTTTTGGGGGTATGGTGCAAATGTTGAGTAGGATTCTGAACAAACTTGCAAATGCTTGTTCAGACTCATGTATTCAGAAGATGAAGTACTGTTTTAGAAGTGCATTATGCTGTGGATGAATCAGCGTCTCCTGCCTTACTGGAATCATCTTCCTTGTATGGTGGCCTTCCATTCCATGTAATACAGAACTGTTGCGTAATGAAGAACAAAGTGCTATATTGCTTTATAAATTAATACAGAAACATTATTTGTTCCTTATTTTCCCAGTAGTGTAATAAAAGTGAGAATAACACAATTACAAAGCATAATGAAATCATTTGTTCATGAACCATTACTAGCTAGTAAATGTTGTTAGAAAGAAATTAAATTCTGGGCTCTGTCTTGGTCTCTTACATTCCTTGTGTGTTTGTTGCCTGGTTACACAAATGCCAATTGATTGTGCTACTTCAACACTATGATTGCTAGTCATAACAGCACTCTGTTTATTCCGATATATAAACAGGCTGAAAGTTTCTGTGAAAACATTAGAACATATCAACTACATGAGAAAAAGTGTTTTCTTTTATTGGTCCAGCATATTTTATTTCGGTTGGAGTGTCTGTCAAAACAAGTGTCCATCCAGTTCACAAGAAGATTCTGAGGTCTGCTGATGATGTAGAAAGCATACTTTCCAGTTCAAAATACATCATTGGTAAGGACTGGTCATGATGGGCTTTAGATAAGCACACACTTATAACTATATACATAATGTTATATTGGGCAATGCTTAAATTGTTCTTGGATTTAAAGACATTTTACATTACATTACATTACACGGCATTTAGCAGACGCTTTTATCCAAAGCGACTTACAATAATGTAGTACAAAAAGA
>JAYDZF010000005.1:13034459-13046324 GCA_034509105.1 Microcambeva barbata | reverse complement strand
TCTCGTATGGAGTCAGGCCAGGAGCAACAAAACATCCCAATTCTAGTCAAGAGTTTGAACAAACCTAATTCAATGCTGTTTTTTTGTACATTATCCGTAATGTAGTCTATGTAAGGGCTACTTGACCAAGAATGGGTGATCGAGTGCTGCATCAGATGACCTGGCCTCCAATATATCCTGAATTAAACCTAGTTGAAATGATTTGTACCTCAGTGAAGGCAAAGCAGCCAACGAGTGCTTAGCCCTCTGGGAACTTCTTCATGAGTTTCCTGTTGTAACAATATGAAGCCGTGTTGTCACAACAAGCATTAAATTTTTCAGCATTTTTTTATATTGGGCACCACATGGAGGGGGCAGGGGCGGGGGGCCAGAATATTAGCGAGGTGGTCATATTATGCATGATCTGTAATTTATCTCCCTCTGAGTGTTGTCATCTCTGTGGACAATGACAGAGGTTGTGGCATAGACCTTTACAGTGCGCAAGGACAATCATAAATATACAGCAGCACCTGTTTAATAACAACCTACCCACCCAGGTGAGGTGTCATTCTGTCCTTTCTGACAATTGCTGAACTGTTTAGCAGGGAGGCACATCATGCTGATGCCCAGTACAGATGGTTTTACATATTCATTAATTTCTTTTTTTCCCTCCAGCTGGTAGATGTTTCCTTCAAATAAAAACTTGTTGTTAACATAAAATAAAAATATCATGAATTAAAGCCAGATGGCAAATAGGGACCAGTTACAATGCAATACTTTAACCCCATTCCTTCAGACCTTGAGGGTAAACAAGCAATACAATGTACAAATCCACACTCTAGAGGCAGATAGTAAGGGTCTGTCCATAGTCAACATTCTTCTTCATCCCAATTGTGGTCGACATGGCTGAGATCATGTGTCTGTGAAGTCAATTTTTTCAAAACTGGCATTTTTATCAGAATGTCATTTGGAAGCTGAGGCAAAAGTACAGGGTCAGCCATACGTCAGTGCATGATGATGCCTTGTGCAGGGTGTAAGATATGGCACATAGGCTTCTATTTCTCTGAATGTCATGTTTTTTCTCTGTTCATTTAATGCAGAGACTGTTTTGAATGAGCTTTCCTCATTACTTTTTCTGAGCCGGCAAGATAAGACCCATGACCATGTAGGAATTATGTTTGGTAGAGTGGTGACATTAGTATAAAGTTAATTGCAGCTGCAAATTTTGTGCCACTCCAGACTTGGCCATCTCTACAGATGATGATTCTTTTTCTTGACCAACCATTTATATTTTAAATCCAGCCTGATTTTAAAACCACTGACTTCTCTACTCCATTCCTTCCTTCCTCCCTCCTGTCAGTCAGTCATTCTTTCTTGCTGTCTCGGTCTCCCCTTTCTCCTTATTTGCTGTGTTTTCCTTCCTTCCTTTCTTCCTGCCTGCCTGACTTTATTCTTTGGTGTCCTGCCTGGTTTCCTTCCTTGTTTTTTGTCCATGTATGTATTTAATAAGCTTGGTGATTCAAGGCATTTTTTGTGAATTGTATTGCATCTTGAGTAGAGTGTATCATTAAATCTATAGTGTAAGTCCTCCCAATAATTATAATTAATAATAATTTGTCCCCGGCCAAAGTTTCAACATTTTTTGTGTCTCAATACATGGGATACAGACCAGTGTTCTGATCTGCTCAGTGCTGTTTTATTGGTCTTGATTGTTGAGGGAGGCCAGCGCAATGGTACTGGACAAGTAATCATAAGACCAGACTAAAGCAAAGTTGCCATAATTTGCCCCTTGATCAATGCCCTTAAACCTCAAATGCTAGAATTGCATTCTGTAAAAAAATGTACGTCTTCTAAATGCTGTAAATGTTAAAGCTCTTGCTCTTTCTATTAAGCTGAATAACTATTTTGCTGTTCAATGTCTTCTGGCAAATTTCGAACGCTGCTAGTGATCTTAAAATATTCTGGTGTAATTGAAGTAGATAAATGAAGAGGACGAATGATCTCTAAACTTAATGCAATTGTCGTGCTCCAACATGGTGTAATTGTAACTGTAATAGAAGTTGGCTGATGTCAAGCACAGCCACGGTCTTGCTCCTAAAACACATTCTATCCGTTTCTTGTTATACATTATCATATTTTAAATTGCCTTACACTAAAAGGCTTAATGATTTTAGTTTGCCCTACCCTTCAAAAAACCCATTTTAGCAGAGTAGTTCAAATTTCCCCGGAGGTGAGGAGGAGTGATCGCTGGGCTGGACCTGGATACATAATGCATAAGATTTCTAACCATGAACACTCCACCCCAAGTCTCATACTAGATTAGCACTGCTGTAGTAGTTTGTTCTAGTATTAAAAAAGGAATTATATTTTTAAGCAAAAACAAAACTACTAGAAAATTAATTTAAATTCAATATTTCAGTACAACAGGTTTGCACTTTGGCAGAAATATTTTTTGACAGAAATAAATTTATAAAATGTTCTTAATTTTTAATCAATACGTGATTATTATTTCATTAATTGAACTCCTTATTAATTTGATGTTATAGAATGTTTCATGACTTTATTTAATTGCACTGACATACATATATAATCCATCCTTGTCCTAAATGTCATGTTTATTTACATTGATATATATGGCATTTAGTAGAAACCTTTATCCAAAGGTACTTTTAATTACAGCCAATTACAGTGTAAGCAATTGAGGTGTAAGAGGGCTAACAATGGCAGCTGTGTGGTGGTCACCTAGTCCAGCAGTTTTAACAGCTGAGCCATCACTGTCCATCCTTATTAAAAAATATATATCATAAAAAACAAACTTATGCTTCACATTCTTACCTTTGTAAAGGCTCATGTCAAACTAGATCACATGTGTCAAACTCTAGGCCAGCCATTCAATGTGGCTGGCGATACATTATTAAACATACAATCTCCCACAATGCATGTCAATTTTGTGACTAATGAAGTGACTGCATCCCTAACACGACCCTAGATGACAGTTTTTACATCAGTGTGTAACTTTGAAAGGGAAAGCTACTTAACTAAAGAATAAGTGGAAAGTGAATACACTTTTGTGCTGAGATCGGGTCTATGGCAAAGCAGTACAATATATTAGATACAAAAATATATCATTATGATAAATTTTGCTTTCAAGAAAAACCAAAGTTGTGTGGGGTATCTTACAATCAGCCCCTTGAGGGCCACACCAAAATGTTGATGTAGCCTGATGAGGAAATTAGTTTGACACTCCTGATCTAGATGTTTACTGGTCTGGCCTCTGTTGATGGTAACACCAGACTAGGATAAATGTAATAGATTTCACCACTTCTACTAAACCCAATAATTAGAGTTTGGACAAACTCACTTTGAGGTGATATGAGTAGATTTAGGCAACATGCACGGTGGTTTGAGTGTGTGTTGTGGAAGGGTGGTGTTAAATGATTTGCTGAATGTGTGTCTGACAGATGGCTGGAGGTGGTTAGCTTTCAGTAACAGATTTGTAGCTCTGCGAGCAAGCTAGGGAATAAATAATGTACTTCTCATGCATAATGTGCAGCACTAAAACACCTTGGAATGCTGTTTTTCTTTAATTAGGTAAACCTAGCCTGTCTACAGAGTCTAAAAAATTTATGCTTAGAATCTGCTGTAGACTTTACCCACTTCTTCAAATCTGCCTTATTAGTCCTTGGAAAGTAAGTCAGGACACACTTTGTGTCTTTTTTGGTTTTGTTTGGGGACTGGACTGAGAAGCTGTTTGCCCCTAACCTTGGAGTGGTCAGCTACGTTTTGCAACAGACCACACCAATGACTCAGACATTTTTCTGGCATGTTGCTAAGTAACAGAGTGTGACCTTAAAACTGACAGTTCGGGTCTCTCCACCACCTGGTTCACGTACCCTGGAGGGATGAAAGGGCCAAGAGAAACTGGTCCATTGGTTGAATTGGGCAAATGTAAAGAGGAGAAAATGTGGTGCAAAGGATCCATGAATCTAGATTGTTCTGTTTGGGCAGAACAACATGGTTGTTCTGGGTTAGCCATTAAAGTGATGCAGGTAAAGTATTAAGGTATACTGTTCTGTGTATTTTAGCTCCTGGTTATTCTTTAATTCATTCATTGTACAGTAATCACTGTCAGCAGTTTACTGCTATTCTTTCTTTGGACCACTTTTGATAGATTCTGATCATTGCAGACCGGGAAAACCCCCCAGTTTTGACCCAGTAGTCATCACAAAATGTCAAACTCGCCCAAACCCTTAGGCTTGTCCATTATTCCTGCTTCTAACATCAGCTTTGATGATAAAATGTTTTACTGCTTAATATATACCACCCACTAACATGTCATCAGTTTTAGCCACTTAATCGGTCACTGATCCTAATGTTATGCCTATACTATAAAATACTGAAATATGATCAAACTCCACATTGGTCTGCCTCAAAACAGACTGGCAACACTACTAATGAGGCATAAATATGAGTATATCATTAAGACATGGTCTCTACTTGTGTGTGCCCATAATGCAGAGACAATTGCATGGCAGTAACACCCATTTGACTTCCCTCAGGCAAATCAATGCGCCCATTTAGGTGCCCATCCACATTTTAGCACCAGTGGGATTCGGGCTCAAGTTCTTAGAACTGGTGAGCAAAGTTAAAGTATAAATAATGCATCTTTAGTTTTTAAAACTACCACTGCTGAGATAATGCTGATCCAAATCACAGCAGTGCTATAGAACAGCCAGGTGTCCACTCAAGACATGATTAGCTGTCCGTAGATGGGAGTGGCTAAACAGCCTGAACACTGGAGAGGTGTACTTATACCCAATAAGACAATGGACGTTGGGGTTATCCAGGAAGGGTTTCCAGATAAAAAAAAACAATGTTAAACCAGGTATACCAATGAAAATAATATGCACACTGCCAGGAGGCTATGAGGAGAGAGCTCACAATCCTCTTGACACAAAATCTTGAGGGCTAGATGTACAAGCACAGTTCATTCATAACATTCAGCCATGACATTTTCATCTATTTATTCTCTGCACGATCACACAGCATTGTCTCCTCATGTCGCACTCATTCCCAATGCCTCTAGTTTCTGATAAGCCATTTCCTGTTCTGGCATGACTGTGCCACTGATTGATGTGCATTGGTCAGGTGTTCATATACTCTAGCCATGTAAAATATTGATCTTTAATGACATTACAAATTCCATTTCTTCTGTTCATGAAGTAAAAACAAAGTTTGGTTAAAATTAACACATAATAAAATATAATAAAAAGTATTGCAACTTATTCAACATTGATATTATAGTACCAGAGTACCAGAATGCACGAGTATGTCAAGGAACTCACATCTGGAGATCACATCACACCCCTGTCTTTTGTTTGAAAGAGAATAGTGATGATGTGCTATAAACTAATAAATGTCTGGAGCTAATCCCCATGCAACATGTTAAGTCATTAACATTTATCCGCTTTGTTAAATACTGCAGTATGTTATAATGGAAAGATAAAATGGAATAAAAATGTATGCTGCTTAGTGTGTGCAGCAGGGAGCAGAGTTGCTGCACACTATAGGATTCCTGTGAACTCAGCTTTGAATGTTACTTTTGATCATTCTGTGTTTCTTATGTTTGCCTCTTGTTTTTCTTCTATTCGAAACCAGAAGCTTGTATAAGGTGCCCCTACTGGTTAAGCCAATCGGTTTACATCCAGTGTAAAAACTAAGCCAAAATCAATAATGCAGACCTTGATTTGTTGTGGCGACTCCTAATGGGGGGAGAAACTAAGGATCAAGGAACTGCTGGGTTGAAATTGAGATTTCCTGTAATAATTTTTAAGCAACAGTGTGGCATGATATTCCCATTGCTTTTGGTGTGATGTAAGGCTAGTTCAACTGAGGGCAGTTTTTCCATGTGATCCCTGGGTCGAGCTTTGGGCTATTAATTGAAAGCCTGCCACTGTTGGGTCATCTATCCTATCTATCTATCCATCCATCCATCCATCATCTAATCAAATCAAATCAAATCTATATATCTAAAGGCACTCTATTCTGCTCTTGCATAAGGGGTGGCACTGTATTGCTTAGGTCGCAGCTAGATTTACAAGCTCAGCAGCAATTTACATTTTCAGCATTTATTGCCTTTACCCAAAGGCAACCCACATTATAGTTACAGTCTGAGCAATTGAGGGCCTTGCTCAAGGGCCCAACAGCAGCAACCTAGCAGTGGTAAGGTTTGAACCGATGACCTTCGGATTACTAGTCCTGTAACCTAACCATGGCTCGCCATATCTATGAATTTCTCAAAGACTTGATCATTTGATCTGAGCTGCTTCGAAATCTGCTTGTAAAATGTCTGATTAGGACTTTGACTTCAGTTAGTGAGGATGCAAGATAAATAATTGCATATGTGGGAAGGGGCATAATATAGTTTCTATCAGAATACATTACAATTTTACAGCATTTCTGACATTACATAATAGTACATGATTATAATTGTTACATAATTATGTACATGATAATATCGCTATGTACTATCATGTACATAATTGTAATTTTTATCTTTTTATTTTGTATATACTGAATGCTATTCTATCTAGATGTAAAAAGTATATTTTAAACTTTCCTATTACTGTCCCTTTGCTGCTGAGAATGTGAATTTCCACATTGTAGGACTAATAAAGGCTTATCTTTATCTTATCAATCATGACAAAACATTTTACCAATGTATGTGTGCATGCGTATATATATATATATTACATTACTAAAATCGTACATGGGCAGAGAAAACGAATTGCTTGCAGACGCCCTATTGACAAAATATTGTGCTTTTTAAAATGGGCCCAGATGCATTTATTTACATTTATTATGAGGCCTTTATGACCTGATGCCTTTATGACCTGGTTCCTGGGGATCTGCAGTGTCTGTGAGTTAAAAATATATTTAAACTTCTTTAACATTTTGACTTACTGGCTGCTAAATTAATTGCTATGACCACCTGATTAGATTTCCATTTCCATTTGATGCATCTGGCAGACGCTCTTATCCACAGCAGCGTACAGAAGTGCTTCCTTAGTAAACATTACCATACTCAATTTAAAGTAAAAAATAGTTCAAAAATACAAATCTATGGAAAACCTTGAGAGAAAGACCTAGTTTATGCTACCTATTTATTTATCAAGCTGCAGCGAGGGGGCGGGGGTATGGGAAACTTTAGACAATGCTATTTCAAAAAGGTCACATCTCATGTAGTGTGAAATAGGGTCTTGCTCTTTTTCACACTGGAGTCTTTTTCTTTTTCTTTTTTTCTCTTGTGGTGCCAGAAGGTGAAAGAAAAATGCTTGCTCTGATTTTAAAAGAATTCACTGGTGCATTCTGCTTTGTATATTACTCTCAAACACACTACAATGTAATATTTCTGTGGATACTGACTGATTGATTTGTTCCCCCATTAAGGTACATGACAATTCGTATATTATTTTTCATATATTAATATTTAACAACTGCACATGTCACATTTAGAAATATAATAATGAATGCAATAATGTAACGGTCTCACTGCTGTGTATGGATGCCTATGTTAAAATATGCTTTAAATAAAGTGAAAACAATGAAATATATACTAGGTTGTCTGCTATGCCATATAATAGTGGTTAATGAACTGGACTAGTAATCAAAAAGTCGATGGTTCAAGCCCCACCACTGCCAAGTAGCTATTGTTCAACTTCTCAATTGCTCAGACTGTATAGTGTAACAGTAATTTGAGCGGCTTTGGATAAATATAAATGTGTGTTAATGATTGACTTCTGAAATTGGTACTTAAGAATTAAAAAAGATGATCAATGCAATTATTTATGCATCGACGCCTCGTTCAATCTGTACAACTATATGAACCACACTGTATTTTACACAGACCACTTTAACTTTTGGCATGGCACCAGGACTGTACATGGCTGGTCATGTCTGCTCTGCAGAACATTAGCTGGGTGGTCCAAATGTTTTGGCTCATCAGTATTCTCAATGGAAGGCCTGCTGTGAATATTAACGACCTTCCTTTACTTGAGTGGTGGAGGATCATGCTGATCATAAGGACACCTGTTGGTGTGTGAGACGTAATGCAGCAAGTGAAGGACATCGTGATGGCCAGACGTCTGTCAGAATACATAGTACTTGTGTTTAAGTATGGGGCAGCTAACTGGGAATGTGGTCATAATGCTATGCTTGATCAGTGTATATTCACAATATTAAAGGCCGAGTGCATTACAACAAGGAAATATAATCAACATAGTGCAGTGCTACTTTGTATTTTTTGTTACAGGTGATTCAAAAAATAAATAAATAATAAATAAACTGGCATTGTTTATATGATGATTCATATGCAGTTATTGAATAGGAGCCTTGAACAAGTACTGACTGTATGACCTTCAGATTCCATGTGCCTGTTCGGGTAAAGACTACAGTGAGAGCCACTTGTTCCACATGTTATTTCATCAGTGAATGACTAGACCATCCTGCTTCCCACACTCATTTGCAACAGGCTTATGTTTTCTTCACAGAAACGGCCTACAAATGTAAGCCTCATGCTTATTCCAGCTCATTGTTTAAATCCCGCTACATCCAGATTGTGCCTTCACTCAAGCTCTTAACTAAAAAAAACCCCAGAACTGAAATGAAGCTTAATAGAAAAACAGCACAGACATACAGCCTCAATTTCAGAGATGCATTCTCTTCTTGTAGTATGAAATGAACCCAAATATTTGCATGTCTCAAACTACTCTCGGAGCTTAATTAGGGTTAAGAAAAATATTAAGATTATATTCTAGACATTTTTTCATAAATCATGGATTTGTTATTAAAAAAGATACTGGTATTAAAAACCTATTGATCATGCTTACAGTTGCAGATTAATGTTTTTATGTAGGAGACATGACTAAGTGGGTAGCACTGTCAGCTCAGTGTGAAGGGCCCAGGTTCGATCCCCAGGTGGATCAGGTTCCTTTTTTTGTGGAATTTACTTGTTCTCGCCATGTCTGTCTGGGCTTCCTCTGGGGCGGTCTGGTTTTCTCCAACAATCCAAAAACATGCAGTCAGGTTAATTGTAGACTTCATTACCCTATAGGTGAATATGTGGATGTATCTGTGTCTGTCCACTTTCTTTTAAATGCTAGGGACGGTGGTAGCCTAGTGTGGAGAGCTTTGGACCATCAACCAGAGATCGGCGGTTCAAATCCAGCCACTGTGTGGTCCTTGAGCAAGACCCTTAACTCTCACTGCTCCAGGGGCACTGTACTCAGGCTGACCCTGCTCTCTGACCCCAGCTTCCAAAGCTGGGATATCCGAAGAAAGAATTTCGTTGTGCTGTATCTATATATGTGTAATGACAAATAAAGGTGTTCTCCTTCTTAATTTGACCACTGCTGCTTTCACATCGTCACATGAACAGATGGAACAGATGTACAGCATTGTCCATGACTGATATTTAGATACCTGGCCTATCATGAATAGAACCAGTGCAAAACATGATGATCACTTTCTAAATAATGCCAAATAATTAAATTCTACAAAACTGCAAAATATTTTGTTGAGCAGCTGAATCTTAGTTTTTCCCAGGACACCCTGTCTGCACTGCATTGTGGGATACAGCTCTCCCATGACCTCTCATGACTAGGCAGTCTTGACTGAAAGTGTTCGTAGTGTAGACATATGTGTGCATGTTCATTTGTTCATACAGTGGTAGGAATTTGCATTACATCACATTCGGCCTCTTATCCAACACCCTTGTAATTCAAACGAGCTATTTTTCTATTTCTATTCCTTTAAATAAATGTTTCCTTGATTCTCGGCAACGCAACAATCTTAAATAAGCCCCCCACATTTAACGGACACTTAATCCCAGAGATGCTCAAATTTACCTTTTCCATGCTAGTGGAATGATATGCAATGGCTTAGAAATGCTTCTCTGCCCCTTCTATCTAATTTCACTCAGTGTCAAAACAGCATTTCCTTATAAAAATGCTAGATAATTGGAGCACTGTAAAATACTTCATTTTTCCACTGGCTTTGATTTCATGTCTTGTGCAATTACTGTTATGGAGTGAGAATTAAATCTGCAGTGAGTGTGTGAAATGGTTGGCATTTAAATGCCGAACAGTCTCTTATCTGATCGGTCGTCTAGAATTGAATCCTCTTTTGGGATTCAAAAACTCCAGTATTCATCATACATACACAAGCCACGGCAGACATTTTTTTGTTTAGTGGCGTTTTCCAAACTCGAATGGATGAATATTTATAATTTTTTTAATTATTTAATTTGTCTACCAGCTTTGATGGATACTTGGTGGTCTGAAGTGGTTTCTCCCAGGATTCTACTTGTCCTGCTAGTTTTTTAGTCATTTTGAAAGTTAGACTGGGTGGCACAATGGCTAAGTGAGTACCACTGTTACGGCACAACAAGAAAGTCCTGGGTTTGATACCCAGGTACGGCGATTTGGGTCCTTTAGGTGGAGTTTGCATGTTCTCCCACATTTCAAGTGCATGCAAGTGAAGTGAATTGATCCTAAATTTGATATAACCTTGTGTAATGAGTGAGTATGGTTAGACCCTTCATTACTTATCCACCTCATGGGTGTTATGGTCAGTTTGTATTTTGTGTCTGGGTGGCACTGTGGGTAAGCAGCTAGCACTCGCAGCAATAAGTTCCTGGGTTCAATCCCCAGGTGGGGCGGTCTGGTCTTTTTTGTGTGGAGTTTGCATGTTCTCCCTTTATCTATGTGGATTGACTGCAGGTCAGTTGCCAAAACATGCAATCGAGTTGAATTAGAGATACAAAATTGTCCACGGCTGTGTTCAGTATAACCTGTGCAGTGAATAAATTTGTCTAATGAATAACTGTGTTCCTGTCATGAATAGAACCAAATGTGTAAAAATGACATTAAAATCCTAAATAAATATAATTAAAAAAATTATTTTATTAAGTCTATGCATTGTTTCCATTGACACATGCACCCTGACTGAAATAATACATTAGGTGAATTATTTCGTTTTTACACCTGATGCCCTTTCTGGCACAACCCTCCTTCTTACCCAAGCTTAGGACCAGCACTACAATGCACTTGTTTGTGCACCCTGGTGGCTAAGGAAGGGTCCAGCTAACCTCTGGCAATGCAGAGTTATGATTCTGTACACTGGTGGAAAATCCTGCTGTTCCACATAAGTGGTAAGACATAATATACCAGGTAATTAGATATAATCTAAGATAATGAGATGCTCATGCAGAGTGTGGTTTCAGCAGCAGCATTGCCAGAACCAGGCGGCACGCTGGGCAAGTGGTTCGAACTGATCATTACCATCAATTTATTGCATTAGATGTTTCCACAAGTTCATACATGAATTGACCAATTTTAGAAGAGATCAGAACCCCTTCTGTACCTGTATCGGATGCACAAAGGTTGCACCCAACACTGTATATAATAATAATAAGCCCAAGTAGTGTAATTTATCTGTGAACCCTCATAAATGTGTGGTTCAGGGTTTGTGGATTTCCCCCTCTGAACCGAACTAATCATAGTTAACGGAAATCACTAATATCCTTTGCATTTTTTATGTTTTTTTGTGTCAGTGTATAATTTTTCATGTTGATTAATTATTAAGAACAGTATAAGTTACTAATTATGTAACATAAATAATAAAGTAACTTCGTCTAAATTTACTCTACTTATACCAAAGAAAATGGGCTTGCATTATGCTAGATTTATCTTTTTTTTTCATCACTTTGCAGTGAAATTTGTTCTCCGCATTTAACCCAATCTGTGCGGTGAAACACACATATACACACTAGTGAACACTAGGGGGCAGTGAGCACACGTGCCCGGAGCGGTGGGCATCCCTAGCCAC
>JAYDZF010000005.1:12976886-12988415 GCA_034509105.1 Microcambeva barbata | reverse complement strand
TACCATCTGTGCAATCAGCATGGCTCAAGATATCTGTGACAACAAAGGGTTGAAAATAATAATTTATTTTTACCCGCATAATTAAGATTTTTTGTCTACACATTTTAAAATCTAAACAGGGTTGCCAGATAACTGTGGTTTTCAGGCAAATGCATCCAACATGGTCACAACACTAACACACTTTCAGTAAATCAGTAAGCATATAAATCACATTAATCAAGTACTTTCAATGAGTTACTTTAAATTGTAAATTTACTCATACTTAAATAAAATTAATCAAAGTAAGAGTACTTGTACGTATATTTAACAGTACCTATCGTCTTGTACAATAGCTTGTGACAAAGTAACAGGACCTCAGTGATTTACTCCCAGCACGTCTAACAAGTCTCTGGATATTATCTGGTGGTCAAAATAATGTACATGATACTTAATTTATAGTATCATGACACACAAACTTGTCAATGTGTTAATTATTTATACTTAAAAAATAAAGTAATAGGTTTGCTACTGAGCTGTGACTAGACTGAATAAAAGGCAGCAAGCCGCAGAATTGTAAAGCAAAACTATCGGAGCTACTGCGTCCCAGGGGAGGATTTAGAATGGCTTTAACCAGATTAGGACTATCCTGAAGCTAACTGCCATTACATGTGTTTATTTTGTATTGAGGTTTTATTAAGACAACTGCCTTGGGGGTAATGTAGAGAACTTATTTGTCCGTACACGTAACGGCAGAAGATGGTGCAGAATGGGGAAGGGGTGAGTAGCTTCTGTAATGCAAACCAGACAAGTGTATTTACTTGTATAACTATCTCACAATAGTTGTTTTTAAATGAAAATATAATATTAACCTTGAAAACTTTGGGGGATTTCGTGCATTTTGGCCATTGAATTGTGGCAACCCTGAATGATGGCAACCATGTTCGCTAAAGCAGCTTCCCAGATGCATTTATTTTTGCATTTTTGTATGTGTGAAAAGATATACTGTACAGTATACAGGTGTCAAAAGAAACTAACAGGCAGGTGCTAATCTAAATGTGATTTACAATGGATGACGCTCAATACCAAACGCAACCATTTTCAAGTGTCCCTACTCATTTACCAAAGGAAATGTGTTTTATGGGATTTCAAATTCTTCAGTTTCTAAACCCTAACTCCCAGAAGAGCTCCAGGATCAGCCACTGATTGGTTAGTAAGAAAACCCCCGCCCCATACTCCATATAGGCACTAACACTGCAGTGGTGACAAATGTCTTTTTGGCAGCATAATTCAGGTTTACATGATATAATTTAGTGTATATAAATTTGTGGCTGCTCTTGAAATTAAACTCTCAGGAATATAAGTGGTTTACTGTACACAAAAAACTACCCAACTGCAGTAAATTGTATCAGTTACTTTTGAATTAGCATTTTTTTCTTATTTCTAACAAAGAAAGTTATTTTCTTCACAACAGACATACAACTCTACCAAAGCAATTTATCATTCGCAATCAATTCGAGCTAGTCATACATTGTAAGTACTTACTTTTGGTGTAGATGGGAAAGGCAAATAGTACTTTAAAGAGCCAAGTAGAGACAAAGATACATCAAACAATTATGTTTTATGACATTTGTCAATGTATAGGATAAAATCTTAAGTTCATGAAATCACTTATTAAGATACTGCTAAAATTATTTACCCTTTTTAGATACCCCCCTCCCAATAATGAGTGCATGCCAATGAATGCCAATCTTGCAATTGATCATATCGCTGGAATGCACACCTGTATTTAAATAGCTGCAGTTTATCGAATATGTTAAAATGCCGAGTGAACGTTAAAAGAAAACTGTACAAAGAGAAAGTTAGAAGAAGGAAATAGAGCAAGCTGTGGTGTTAGACTGTGACTGACTGAATAATTGATGTTATGAGACTTGGACTCGTCGTTGTGCGTTCTCTGTTGCTCAGTGCTGTCAACAAGTCTGAATTGAACGCACACAAACCTGACATCTTCCTCTGGGATTCCCCGGCTACCCCTGCCAGCAGAGAGGCATCAGCAGGAAGAGAGGAGCTTTGCTTGCTTTACTTACAGACTGCGTTGGACAGTGAAATTTGTTTCGTCAAAGTATCATCGTATATTGTATGACTTGTATGAATTTTTTTCTCATATCAAGGGCATGTGATATATTTCTCTTCCATTTCTTGGTGTATATAATGATTTTGAGCGCTATACATTAGCTTGAAGCCCCAAAAGTTCATGAAGTAATCAGTACAGGTGCAACTGTTGCTAAATGTAAACCATTTTTTTTGTGCACACTGAACTGTAGTGAAAGCAGAACGTTGATGCCAATACGTTTACCTAAAATAAATTATATTTTAAACATCCAGTGGAATCCAGTGATTTCATTATTTTTTCTTGACTGTCAATAGACCCACCTTGTCCTTGAAAAGATGCTTGAAATGCTCTATCTTTTTTTATTTTTTCAGCAACAGTTGTGGCTCAACAACCTGTACAAAATATACTATAGTCCGGTCTGAGTACATCTGTTGAAGTACATCTGAGTACATCTTTGACCTGGGTGAGGTTAGTACAACCTGCAAGGGAATCCCAAAGAGAATTGGCAATAATCAGATTGTGTCAAATATGTGAAAATGCAAAACAATGAAATTCTTTTCACTGAATATTATCACCTTCCGGGAAACACGGTGGCTTAGTGGGTAGCACTGTCATCTCACAGCAAGAAGGCCCTGGGTTTGATTTCTGGGTGGGGCAATCTAGATCCGTTCTGTGTGGAGTTTGCTCTGGGTTTCCTCTGGGTACTCTAGTTTCCTCTCACAGTCCAAAGACATGCTACCAGGTTGATTGGAAACACTGAATTGTCCTGTAGGTACCTGTGATGGACTGGCGCTTCATCCAGGGTGTTACCATGTGCCTTGTGCTCGTTGAAAAGCTAGGATAGACTTCAGCACCCCTCCCTGACTCTAATTAGGATAAGGGATTAAGGACAATAAACTGAACTGAATTATCATCTTCCAAACTCTTAAAGATGTGATGTAGATAGTGAACCTGTCTTAAAATCTAGTGATCTCTGTACATGAACAGTCATATATTTAGTTAATGTAGTAAGTGGTAATTTTTCAAATGTAAATACATTGTTATTTATTTTACAAGAATTACAAGAATTGAAGTAAAAACTGCAGTGATGAAATCACAGTTTCACTGAATCTGAGTCAGTGGTTTCAAATCAGTCTAGGGCAGTGAACCCCCAAGGGGAAGCCAAGAGTTTTCATAAGTAAGACTTTTTGGTATGACAGGGTTGCAGAAGCGATTAAGTGGATAGTAGTGTCACCTGTCATAGATTCAACCCTCTGAGTAGGGTGGTCTGGCTCCTTTCTGTATGGTGTTTGCACATTCTTTCAGTGTCTCTGTGGAATTCCTCCTGGTGCTCTGGTTTTATCCCACAGTCCAAAAACATGCAAGTGAGGTGAATTGGAGATTGAACTTTTGAACTGACATATGTATACTACTTTATTTTAATTTACAATTTCTAAAAATCCATAAATTAGAATTTAAATGTAATAAAACAACACTGCTCATTTTAGTAAAAACACACTTAAAAGTATCACTTTATTTTAGTTTAGATTTTTAAGTTTTCTATTGTTATTCATATAACATTTGTTATAAAATAACTCTGTTCTTTGCACTGCATCATTTGGCATGCTTTTTTTGTGTGTGTGAGAAGCTGTGCTCAATGATTGCTGGCAGGGTTGCCAAATTGCAGCAGTGGTTTCCAACTGAACGCTTAACACAATTTCACTGTGTTTTTGTTGAGTTGTATAAGATCTATAAAGGATAAAGAACTCTGAGTCTAAGGCCTTCAGGATTTATCATTAAAGCCTCAGGTGTAGCTGTGGTAGGGGTCACAGCCTGCTTGGACGATTTAAAAGGGTGTCGAGACCTGGAAAAGTTTAGGAACCCCTAAGTTTTTTACAATACTTTATACTTAGGTATGTAACTAGGCTTTCCACTGCTCAAACAAGATCTTTTTATGGAACGCAGACACGCAAGAACAACTCGACAGTGTACATTAAACTCTTTAATTTAAAAGTATTGGGACTTTTCATCGTTTGCCCTTTTTGTTCTTTTTCATTATATATTCACTTGAAATCTTATGTGTGACATTCTGCAGTTTATTAGTTATGATAAAGTCTTGACCCAAAAGAAAAAAAAGAAAGAAAGAAAGAAAAGAAGAAGCTAATCCTGTTCAGGCAGCAGACTTTCAGAAAGAGAATAATAATGAGATAACACACCTCTGCTGGTCTACTGGTACCAGTGACATGGGCACTCCAAGCACGTAATAGCATTTCGGGCTAGAGGCCTTCTACTTTGATAGTCCACTGTGGCTGTGTGAATAGAAAAGGCAATCTCGGTGAAGTAGTGTGCCTCCAGCACTGAGAGCCGGAACCTATTATTCCCAGTCCACGATGATCAGCAAACAATGAAGGAATCAAACCAGCTGCAGTACTATGCCTCATCTGAATTCAAGTTGCAAGCTAACTGTCAAAGTCATAGTAGGCTTTTTTATTAAAGCTGCAATGGTGTACTTTAACTTTGAGGATTTACTACAGACTACCTAGGACACATTATAGACACCTTCATAATACTGTGTTGTTCCCCTTTTTGCTGCCAAAACCACCTTGTAATGGTGATGCACTGTGTATTCTTACACCTTTCTAACAGAACCAGCATTAACTTCTTCAGCAATTTGAGTTACAGTAGCTCGTCTGTTGGAACAGACCAAACTGACCAGCCTTCTCTCCCCCATGTCCATCAGTGAGCCTTGGGCGGCCATGATGCTGGCACTTTTCCACTGTTCATCTCTTGGATCACGTTTGATAGATACTGCCCACTGCAGACCAGAAACACCCCCCAAAGAGCTGTAGTCACAATTTAGACTTCTAAAATGTCAACACTGAGGATGAAATGTCCACTTGCTGCCTAATATATTCCCTATTCCCTAGGTGCCATGATAAGATAATCAATGTTATTTATAATGTTTGCCTAAGGCAAGTGATTTGAATTGCCTGAGGATAACTGATGTCCTGGGTCCGATTCCCCGATGGAGCGATCTGGGTCATTTTTGTGGCATTTGCATGCCCGATGGCATTGTGGGAGATTCTGCTACCACAGCAGTGCAGACATTTTGATCTTCTCAGATAGAAACTCACTGTCAACCAGTCGGCAGTCCAGCAGATACTATCAGCAATATACTGTCCATGGGTGTAATCGGGTGTTCCTTGGAAACAGAGGGCAAATTTAATGCACTAAATGGAAAAATATATAATGTAAAAAATTGGTCAGATGTAATTAATTGTTTACACTGTATTGCTATATACATGTCTAAATATTTGTCCAAATCCAGCTGAGAGCGACTTCCCTAATTTTAGCAGTAGACTAAACCTGGGTTTGATATTAAAAGATTTATATTAAGTCAAAAACAACCTTTTAACTTTTATTTTAATGATCTCCCAATCAGTTTAGTTGCATATTACTTGTTTACAGACAAAATGTTTTCGTAGACATCTGAGTTCATTATACTACTGCTATAATATGTGACATCATCAATGAAGATTAATCAGCCTATCAAGTCATAACATTACCTCCACTGTGTTTCATAGATGAGCTCGTATGTTTGGGCTCATGAGCAGATCTTTTATTTTTCCACACTTTAGCCTTTGAATCATTGATAAATGTTCATTTTTGTCTCATCAGTCAAAAAAACTTTCTCAGAATTCCTGAAACTTGTATCTGAAATTCTTGCTTGTTAGTCATTTGCATGTTCTGGTGAAGCCTCTTTACTTTTGTTTAGGACAGCAGATTGTGATACCTTCACTCCTGACCTCTTGAGGTAGTAGTTGATGTCCCTAACAGTGGCTTTAGGGTCTTTTTTACAGCTCACTTAATGTTTCTCTCATAATCTGCTGTTGTTTTCCTTGGTCTTTCTGTTGGACCTCTTACTTAGTACACCAGTGATGAGTTTTTTCTTCAGGACATTCCAAACGGTTGAACTGGTTATGGCCAATATTTGTGCAATGGCTTTGACAATAGCTTGTTTTTCACCCATTGGCAGCTCTCTATTTTTCATGTTGATTACTCTTTTAACTATAAATGCACAGTATGCACAGGCAAAACCTAAATCTGAAACTGAGTGTAGATGTTCAGTGTTATTTGTGGTCTGAAAATGTAAAATGACACACCTTGGTAACAAAACATTATTGACAGTCACATGTTCGAATATTTTTGCTCTAAAGTAAATTGGGTGGGTTCAGACAAAACGTGCTATTTTCTGAATTGTGTCTCAGATCCAGATATAAATTCATGTACATATGAGTGGAAATGATGATCTTTTATCTTAAATGCATATTTTAATGTCATACCCAAATGTTTGCAATGTCTACTTTTGGAGAAGAGTATATTTCTGTGCCTTTAAATATCACATCTTGGAACACAATGCATTAATCAAGCCTTGAAAGGAATCCCAATTTGATAAATTGAAAATCAAACAGAGAATTGAGTCGTGTTGTGAATAGATTGGCTCATAAGAGTAAACAAGGGCCACAAGTAAAAAATAAAGCACAAAAGGCCTTGCTGATAAAGGAAATGAAATAACAGTAGGGGTCGTGATGAGGCATGTTGGATAACTGGGTTACATTTCAATAACAACCCTTTAAGCATTTCTATTCCAGCTATGATGCAGGAACTTTCCAATAGTTGGACATTTTTCATTATTAATAAACACAACATTCACCAACAGTTGTTGCATTTAATTTGTAATTTTTACAATACAACAATCAAATCAACCACTACAGAGGTTTGATCCCTCACCACAGCTCACTTTGTTCTTTTAAGTGCCACAGATTGTAAAATGCAAAACTAATAAAATTACTTTTATTCCTGTTTTAGCGTAGGGTCACTTCTTTGTTTAAGTTAGGGATGCACACATGTTCATGGCTTTTCTTTCAGCTGCTCCCATTAGGTGTTGACACAGGGGATCATTGTCCGCGATATCGACTTTTTTACGCTATATGCTAACAGAAGCTCTTGACTTCATATGACTGTCAGAATCAGAATTGTTTTGTCTTTATACCAGGTATAATAAAAAAAGGTTTGTAGTATTTTGTGGTGTTACATAATAATTCATTTGAGAAACTATCAAAAAATAGTATTTAAAATGTACAAGAATTACAAAATAACACAAACAGGCCTGCCAAACTGTGTGGTTAAAATGTCTTTGGTTTCTTTGTGGTTGCTCTATCAGCTTTACAAATTGATGAATTAAAACTCGATTCACAGTACTTTAGGTAGGCTGAGGTGTAGGTCTGGTCACAAACATAAACTTTAAGAAACAGTGGCCACATTTCATGCACCCTTGGTGTAAACCCTGCTGATCTTAGAATGCGTATTCTTTTTGTGTAGCCTTCTTTTAATTTATGATTTCAAGACTTCAGTGCTCAGTGTTAGCAGTTTGATGCAATCTTTTCTCTTGGTTTGTTTTATTTAACAATGCCCCTGAGTATGTAGTGCGATCCATAAAGAAATTGCATACTGAATTTGTTGTGGACAGTATTGACTAACCTACACGGAGCCCTTTCTCATCGCCATTCAACATGCATAAATTGGAACTCAAACAGCAATACATCTATATTGCTCTATGCCAATCACTGACCTAATGAGTTTGAGCTGAATTCCAAAAACAATTCATTCCAAGTCTGTTTTCCAGATATATTTAAGCATTTGTTGCAAGAAATGAGGTCCAACTGACACAGTTTCTACGTTTTTCTATGTAAGATATTACAAACTGACCAAGTGACACAGTATTGTAAATTACACACACGCACAAACACTTTCCTTGCCTGCCTCCAGCTCTTAGGCATGCTAAAGAAAATCAATAACGGTACAGCCAATCACTGAGCCCTTTCTGTCTGTCTCACTTCCCTAGAACGATCATCAAGACATAACAACATGTGACAGAAGCTAAATATTTTCAACACACATCCACAGGACAGCTCTTCCCCTCAGAGCAACGTGCCATTTTAAAGTATATTTAAATGTAGACGAGTCCTCAGGGCTAAATCAAGCAGTTCTGGTAAATTGTGCATGGTGGTGGTGGGTCATTGACAAATAAGAAATAATAATGGGAATGATACAGACACAGCTTCTATAAAGAGTCAACACTCGATTTAAATAATTTAAAATAACTTTAGAGCTAGCTGGATGCTAAAATGTTATTGTCTCTAAAATTATATTTTTACAAAGTGATTTTTTTCTTTATCATTTGTAACTACATTTTATGGATAAAACACACTCGGATCACATCTCAGCATGTCTGTGAGATATCTCACAATGGATGTCATCTCATCATCTGAAACTCAACCCAAACAAGGCAGAGCTTTTGCTTATCCCATGTGATCAATCTCCAATCCATGACCTCTTTAGATGACTCCAAAATCAAAACATCTGATAATGTAAGAGATCTTGGTGTTGTCCAGCATCATCAACTGACGTTATATTTTCATGTATCAAACATGACAAGATTGCCCCACTTCCTCAATATCAGAAAGATTCAGCCCTTTCTCTCCAAGCGAGCCACTCAGATTCTGGTTCAGACTCTAGTAATCTTTACTACTGTAACTCAATTCTTGCTGGTGCTTCGATGTCCACTATTAAACCCCTGTAGCTCATTAAAAATGCACCTGGTCGTCTCCGCAATTCTGCCACATCACCCCGATGCTGTGTCTCTTCACTGGCTTCCTGCACACTTTCAGTTTAAAAACCTGATGCTCAACAATCGAGCCAAAAATGCACCTTCACTGTCTAATCAAACCCTGTGCTGTTTTTTTGTTATATTTTTGCTTTACTGTACATTTGTGGCACTGTACATCAGTAATTTCTTCACCTCGGCTGCGAGTGAAGATTTCATCCTTAAATTGGATGTGTTAGAAGCAGGAGAAATGGGCAAGTGTAAGAAGTTGATTGAGTTTGACAAGAAGGTGTGCCAGGTCTGCAGTAATCAGTATCTATCAAAAATGGTCCAAAGAAGAAGCAGTGGTAAACTGGTGACAAGTCATGGTCAGCCAAGGCTTATTAATACACATGGTGAGTGTGGTCCGTTCCAACAGACGAGCTACTGTAGCTCAAATTGCTAAAGAATTCTGGTTCTGATAGAAAGTGTTTGCATGACATCATTAACATTGTTAATAAAAGGTACCACTTTTCGAGCTGCTTCTCTCCATCTTCGTTGTCTCTCTTATAGCCCCAATTTTATTTCATTCTTTTCTCTTTAAAACCATTTATGAAGCTACCAACCGCTCAGCTTAATAATTCTAGCCTCCTTCGCTGTAATTACTCCTAAATTCAACTAATGATTCTTTTTTTTATCTCTGTTGAAAGTTTGGTCATTGCTTGCAAATGCAAATGAGACTTAATAGACATGTGTCAGGTGCGAATGATTATGGAAATGAGTAGCGAGGGCGCATCAAACAATGCTAAGACATTTTAAATTGTAATTAGCAATTGGCTTTGTTTGACTGGCATGAAGTCAGAGGGTGAAAAACAAGTATGTTGTTCTGGCTGGCGAATCTTCATTTGTTTATTGTGCATTTTGCTTTTGTGGCTATGGAGTAAAAATGTCATCATTATGCAGGTACAGATAATAATAATAAACAATAATACATTGTTTATTATTAGTAGATTTTCATACCTAAGAATGGGGGCAGAATGTAACATACAGCTACATCTTCTGGTACCTAATAGTCAGTACTAATCATCACATAACTCTCAGCATCTGTGTTTGTGGTAAAGCAAATCCCAAACACCTGTCAGTGCTGATGCTACAAGATGACTTTCACAACAACCTCATAGCAAGCAGGTCCTGGGTTTGATTATCAGGTGAAGCAGCCTGGGAGTTTGTACGGTGTCCCTGTGTGGGGTTTCTCATGGAGGTCCAGTTTACTTGCACAGTACAATACCATGCAGTTGGAGATATAAAATTGTCCTTGACTGTGTTTGACTGTGAGGTGACAGCCCTACACACTTTACCACTGAGTTCAGTCCCCACCCAGACCGGCCCGGGTCCTTCCTGTGTGGGTTTCCTCCCAAAGTCCAAAACCGCATCACGATCACTTCGCTCTGTAAATTCAAACCGTTTCATCCTTCCTAGAACAAAGCTGAGCACCATGGGTGATAGAGCTTTTTGCTCTGCCGCACCTCACCTGTGGAATGCTTTACCTGACAAGTTGAGAGCACCTCAAATGTAAAGTGCATTACAAATAAAATGTATTAATATTATAAGTCATCTTTAAAACCCACACAAGTAAAAGAAACCACACATTCTAAGAGTCTTGGTTTCTTTTTGAGACCCTATTTCGGTATTAGCTTTTTTTCCCTTAGAATGCATGAGTCAGAGAGGATTGACTGTCTGCCCACAAGCAGAATGAGTGTGAAGTCATGGGTGGGAGAGGCAGACATGCTAACACAGCAGCCACAATGTATCAAACTTTGCGAGGGCTGAGACAAGAGCCTAAAGCCATCCATCTTTCACCCATGTTAATGCATCACAAAATCACAATGTGTATTTAAAATGCACTGTGACGTGTGTTGGGAATCAAATTATCCTAAGTAGGGTGGCCAGGTATGCATCTATGAGGATGTCACGACTCTGATAGTAGAATTAATGTCTGATTTTATATATAAAAAGAAAAATGTCATGACATTGTACATATGTAAAGCACAAGTTTCTTAACATGTACCAAACTGTTTTATTTAATAAAGGTCATGACAGTTACATGTACCAACACCATGGAATGCCATATACTGTAAATTATGATCAGTAGATGATTACAGGCTTGACTGGTTAATGACATTCTTATTTGAATATATTAACACTTGGGTCATAGCTGTGGCCCTACCCATAACGAACCACAAATGTGTGTGATATGCAATTCACATTTTAATAGCTTTTAAATTTAAGTTATACTGTGCTATTTAATGTTCCTTTTATTTATTCTCTGTTTATGAGTGTTATTTAATACTCAAAGTATTTAACCCTCCCCCATTTTCCACTAAATCTAGTCTAATTGTCTCATCTACTGGGGTGGCAGGGTGGCTTAGTGGGTAGCACTGTCGCCTCACAGCGAGAAGGTCCTGGGTTAATCTAGGTCCTGTAGGTACCTGTGATGGACCAGCACCCCATCCAGGGTGTTACCTTGTGCCTTGCATCCGTTGAAGAGCTGGGATAGGCTCCAGTGCCCCTCCCTGACCCTGATTAGGATAAGCAGTTAAAGACAATGAACTGAACTGATCTCATCTACTGATGCTAACCTCCATTCCTGACTTAGTAGAGCTATGCCCCCTTCGACAATCATTGTTTGCTAAGGGTACAGCTTATAAGTAGCTGAGCAGAGCTTCAACAAATGAGTTCAAATGTCAGCTTGGTCTGTATTTTACTACTGATCCACCTGTGCACCCACGGTACAGGTGTCAGTCTACATGTCAAT
>JAYDZF010000005.1:12958182-12968523 GCA_034509105.1 Microcambeva barbata | reverse complement strand
TTTAACCCAATCCGTGCAGTGAAACACACTTATACACACTAGTGAACACTAGGGGGCAGTGAGCACACGTGCCCGGAACGGTGGGCAGCCCTAGCCACAGCGCCCGGGGAGCAGTTAGAGGTTATGTGCCTTGTCCTGTCAGCTCTGGGAATCGAATCGGCAACCTTTTGATCACAAAACCACCAGGCCACGGCTGCCTCAAATTATTACTAAGCTTTGAATTGATGTTTATAGATATTTTAGTTATCAGACTTATTTTATTAATAGTCATATAATTCTGCAAATGTGAACTTGGCTTACAAATAATTTAATGACAGACAATTCCTTATGACATGAAATATGTGCAATAAGTCAAGTTTCAGCGTCTAAGTTGCTAGCTTTAATAAAAAAAAAAATGATAGGTTTTACCCTAATGAAAGTCTTTTTTCCGTGTTACATTCCACCTAAATCTGACATGCTTCATTCTGTGAGCACAAGGTCATAAAACAAAAGAAACACACAAGTGGCTCTTTGAAGATGAATGCAAAACACTACTTGGACAAATACTAAAATGATTAAGGACCTCTTGGAAAGCCGCAACCAACATGCCACACAAATCAATCGGGAATAGCGCAATTATCATTTTCATGAACTTTTTATCATTGATGAGGGTGAGGTTCTTTCCAAGTTCATTGAATTCTAAATGAGATGCAAATTCATGCAGGCTCTCTTGTGAACATTATCTCGTGTCAGCGCGTTACACAAAGAGTGCTCGCTCACTGAGTGGTGGTCTCCTTAATACTGATGAATAACTATCATAGGACGAAGAGGAGAAAAAAAGAGTCAAACCCATAATGATTTGGCCGTATGAAAATAATGACAAGGATAATGAAGGGAAAGGCCACAAGTGGCAGAACAGGCAAGAAAGATTGTGACCAAGAAAAAGAACATAGTCGAGAGAATTTCCCTGAATACGTAAATAAAAATGGTTGATAGGGTAAACGAGGAATGAAAATGAGACAAAGGAAGCCGTATGCGTGAAAGCTGAACAAAAATAGGTGAAAAACAATGCTAAATGCAAATCAATTGTTCAGCTTCTCCACATGTCTACTGACAAAGCACTTTTATTTAAGACTGCAGACAGAGAGAGAGAAAGAGAGAGAGCAAAGTCAAGCAGAAACCAAAAGGCCTTTGCAGAAAGCTTCTCCACACCATCAGTCGGCATAATTCCTTTTGTAATTTATTGCACTTCCAAGCGCATCTATGTTCCACCTCCCCATGCCAAAAGCACTATCTGTAAAATGAGTTTCCAGCCTGGCTCTCCTATCTGTGTGTGTCAGCAGAAGAGCCGTCATTACTTCACATCCACTGACTCACCCCACACACCCACACATCCTCGTACTGCTATTTTTGTGAGGGTATTCCTGTGGATAATAGGTTTTGGACACACCTAATTAAAACCGTTTGGGATATTTTGGCCAGTCTTGTTAATAAAAGTTGGATCAAGTTACAAGTTTATTTATTTATTAATATTTTATCATCCTCTGTCAAACTTATTTCCTCAGAAGGCCACATCAGCATTATCCAAAGGGTTTGCAGTCTATTTCTTGAAGGCCAATCCGATCCAATGAGGATCATGGGTTAGGTTAAATGAGCACGAGGCACACGGAAGCACTGTGGACAAGGTGCCAGTATATCACAAGGCAGATGCACACACACTAATACACATACACACTCAAGTAGAGCAAGTCACTGGCTCCAATTAACCTGACTGCATGTTCTTCCAGTGTCTGAGTGATGTTTCCTCTGACAACCCCAAAACATGCAAACTCCACAAAGAAAGTACCCAGGCCATCCCACCTGTGGAATCAAATCCAGGACCTTCTTGCTGTGAAGCGAGACTATACCTATACTGTGCTGCTTTTCCACCAACATGGCCTCATTACACTAAGACATCCTGAAAACACATGTACTCACTTTCAATAAAGTTGTTACCATATCAAAGATAACTTGCTAGATTAGCATTTATCATTCATCAGTAACCAGTTTACACCATTTCCACTTTTTTCTTTTCCTCTGTTTATGAAGATGAGTGTGCAACCAAGCACAAAGAAAACAAACGCTTCATTGTCCAGACTACATAAACTTGGCTGAGCCCATTCAGTGCAAATAATCAGAATAAGTTTAGTTAGGTAAGTTCAGTTGCTTGCCCTGTAATGCTTAATCGATCGATATAGATTCAATATAGATGCCTATTCATCTCTGATGGCCCACATTCTCGGCAACCTCCCCAACATTCTGCTCTCCAACTCTCCATGGACCTTGTGGTCCAGAAAAAGATGTGCTATTAATAGCGCTACATTGGTTGCCATGACAATAAAGTGCCTTACCGAACTCCCCTGTGTCTAAGTTGGCAGTCGTGACATTCCAGGTGAAGAACTCCGAACCAGATTTATATGTCTGCAGGAATGCGATTGTGTTACTGTGTCCCTGGACTCTAAGCTGTCACCTGGCACTTTATGAGAAGCTCCCAGAGCTGCTCAACCATCCTCATCCATACTCAAGTACTGGTATCCTACTACAGTGTGAATTCATGCAAGGCCCATATGACCTTTCAAAGTCCCACAGCTCTGGATCTATTTCTCTCACAAAACACAGATCACTTCTCCTGCAATACACTCGAATGTATCCATGGGATACATGCCGTGGGAGACCAACTCTGCATCATCTATCCTCCAGCAGTAACAAATAATGACAAGTGAACATATGTAATTTATTTTCTAGCAAGGCTAGTACCAAAGAGCAACATGATGCAGGAGGTTGTGGTAAAATAATGGTTGATATTAAATTGATCAAATAAAGAGCAAAGCAACCTGACCATAATCCTTAGATGAGAGCAATGAGACTTGACTAAAAGCTCCATTTAGAAGAGACCACTCACCAAAATGTGCAAGGCTTCACCTGTTTTGTAACAATTGTGCATGTAACAGCCAAGGATATATTAAATGTTGGGCTAACTTGCTTTCTCATAGTACACGTGTTGATTGCTACACATGAGCAGCATTAAGTCCAGGAAAACTTTGATAGAAGCCAAATGTTACATGTCAGATTACTGATTCTTTTTAAAATACAAGAGGTGCTTGGAGACAGTTGAGAGTGGTCCAAAGACTGGACAAGCAAAATCACATTTTGTCAAAAAAAAAAGACTAGCAGCCTTCAGAGACTACACAACCAGCTGTCGGAACAATCCAGTACCAACAAGCAAACAATGATTTAAGAGATGTGAGGTGTCAAATGGTGGCGTTGTGATTGTATGGTAAGTCAGCAATGTAATTAGACACTTGAATAATCGCCCCAGAGGACAGTTTTATCCATCTGTGTGTTTGCATCACTGTCTTCAAGCAAATCACTACCAGTCACAACTACACACCCCAGAGGGAGAGTGAATGTCAATAAATAATGTCATGAAGCATGAACTAACACTCCTTATAGACTGACAGAACACTGCATAGAATCAGAAGTCAGATCATCATCAAAAATGCCCTAAAATGCCCAGTGGAGCAGCTGGATTTTCCAGAGAGAGTCTAATCTCCCCAGTTTAAAACTCACCATTGCCACCGGTCGGCTGGATGCCACTCTAGCCACTAGGTTGCATAAACCAGAGCACTGTAGTGCTAGGCCCCAAGCCTGGATAAATATTAGGGTTGCAGATCAATAATGTGGATCACAAACTGCTATGACAACCCTTAACAAGAGCAGCCAAGATCATTCACATTACCAGCCCTAAATTGCAACCCATTCAAACTTTTTTATATGAGTGAATGTATATTAGCAAATGAAATGAAGTTGACAAAACAAAACATTAAATATTAGGTTCAAAATACTTGGTGTCAGAATTTAAATAAAAGTCCAATTTAATATTAGTTACACTGAAGGCTTGTTTTATTTTCATTTTACATACTGTCCCAACTTGTTTTTCGGATATACGTATATATAACTATCAAATCAAAAAGAAAGTGAAATACTTTTCCAGCTATTAACACTAGTCAAATACCTGAGCAAATACACACCAGTGCATATACCACTATCCTAAACTTTGGTATAAAATAGAACAATTACTCAAATTTTATATTTTACCGCCTAGGTAATTTGTGGTTCAATTTGAGTTAGCCATAAGACTGTTATAAACTGCTGGGGATTTGCATTTAAGAGCAACAAATCAATGTTACAGTTCATTTCACCAGCCTCTATTCAATAGCTGTCTACTGCTGCAGATAGGACTACACATCACTGTCTAACACACACACACACACACATACAGTTACAATTTTTCATTACATTTCTTATTCTACACTTTCTGTCATTCTGTCTGCAAACATTTGTCCCCAGTTTACATTTTCCTGCACTTTTTTCTTTAGTGATTCTCCAATAACCTTTTTACTTTCAAGCATTAAATTGCACTATTACAAACTGAGGATCATTGATTTTTTCTAGTAAATCTGAATCAATTGGATTTACTCAGATTTCTACATCACATGATCATGGAATCTAAACCTCATCTAAGCCCTAATATTAAAAAGTGTTATTTTGACAGACATAATTAAACATAAGCATTATGTTTTAAAGAAATATAATATTCTTTGTAGCTAAAAGTATGTCAATGCCTCACACATATATTTTGACAGCTTATTCCAAAACTATGAGCATTGAATTAGAGTTGCCTTTCATTTTCTGGTAATCATATGGAACCAACTTTTGTTCATGCATTTTCTTCCCTTTTTCTCATGATTTTAACATTGTGCTTCCTCTTCACTGATGCTAATCCCCAACCTGATTGAGTAGAGCAAGACTGACTGCATCTTCATAGGCTACTATTGCCTTATTATTATTATTATTATTATTATTATTACTAAGACCACATCCTATCTTCAAGCGCTGTGGCAGCATTATGGTCTGGGGAATATCTTTGTGGCATTCTCTGGGCCCATGAATCCCTGTTGAACGCTTCTCAGTGAATGTGGCTATCCATTCTTAAATCAAGTACACTCATACATGCTGATTATCTTCCCTGGACCAAATAGGATCTTCCAGCAAATGCTAGAAATTTCATACATTGGTTAAAAGAGCAGGCCTTCCAAGTGCAACCCAGGCTCCCTAATTCCCCAGAATTTCTGGACATTGTTAGTTAGTGGGTCCTCCCCAACACAGATACCTGGGCCAACCTGCCAGGACCTTATCGTCTCTGGATATTTGCTGGTGGTCATAATGTGACCCGGCAGTGTATGAATAATTAAATTGCTCAGTAAGCACTTTGAAACTACAGGCGTATGTGTTATTATTAATGCAGGTCATAATAAATTATTTATACTATAAACTGTACAGAACTAGTTAATACTCACCTGGACACAAGCAAACAATCCAGTCATTCAGTCTTGTGACAGCAGTGTGATGCAAAAATAAAATATTCAGAAACAGATCTAAAGCTTCAGTTGTTTGTACCGGTACATTTCCCAGTACTCGTATTCTGCTGCTGTCAGATTCGATATAACTGTCCACATATACTGTCCATCATCAGAGAGACTTTGGGGCTTATTATCTGCTGTACTGTTGTTGCATTGCTGAAGTCCTACACTCACAGACCAACTCTGGTGGTGAAGCAGTGAAGAACTGCTAGCTGATCAGTGCTGACACTTTATTCGGATGCCAGATTCTGTCCCATTTTTAAAAACTTTTTTAGCATTAAACCTTTTTTGTTTTTCATGCTTTATTATTAAAAGGCCATTATGCTTTTCCAAACTAATGGTTATCGTGCTCGGGCACTCAGCTAGCAAGTCCATGCTAATATAAAAATGAAATCAGACAAATTACCAGACAATTGTTTTTAAAGTCATCAGACTGTACTGTGGTCAAATGGCATGTCTGGTTGCTGTCTATGTATATACGACAAATAAAGAAATTCTATCATCAGATTATTTAAAGACAATTCAGGATGGCAGTTTCTTTACTAGCTGGTGCAAGTAAGATTTAAAAATAAAAGAATTAATCACATTGCTGGGAGATCATAAAGAATATATTATCTTCATCATGAAAAAATACAAGAGCCTTTATTTTATAATCAATTAATCAAAACCACAACTGATCTGGCTGGATGCACATTTAAGGTTGATTTTATATGACATGATTTCACCTTTGTGCTGGCATGAATGGGTCTTGGAGTCTAGGAGTCTAGGTGAAAGGCTTTCTTCTTCACTGAAATTACAGCATGATATCTGCATTTGTGGAAATGATGTAGACAAAAGCAAATTAGCCAGTCTGATGGGACATGTAGCGAGTGACAACACCAGTCAGCCATTTCCAATTTCACACATTGCACACACTCTCTCTCTCAGACAGACACAATTCTGAGCTATTTCAGCCCTCGTCCCCACCCACCCACACAGATGCATACACAGCGATCTCCATTAAAGCAGCTTGCATGTGAACTCTTTTTTTTCCTGATTTACCTGCAGATCTTTTTATCACATTGATCTTACGTATCTAAAAGTAAACCGTGTAAACCTGTTAACATTTTTCATCAGATTACCTAAAAAAATCAACAACCTTTCACTTAAGATGCATCGTATGAAAAAAAATCAATCTGTGAGATGACACATGGTGCTGGGTGCACTTTTATGACAGAACTAAATGATTTCATCACCAGGATGCAGACACACAGAAATATGTGGTTATTTCCTCTTTCACTTTGTCCTTCAGCTAATACATGGGTCAAATCTGCACTTTGCTCACTTCCTGCATCTGATAAACCAGCCAAGGACTTAGAACATGACTTCAATCAGGTAATTAAACTCAAAGATGTAGACAGAGCCGGGGGCGATGGGTCCCACTTTGGGAACACAGACCTGGAAAAAAGGGGGACACTGGGAAAGTGATGAACTGGTAGACCCTAGGTGCCTTGGTTATTCAGATAAAGCCTTACTGAGTATTATATTTGCTAAAGGTAAATAGATAGTAGACAGATCCAATGTTGGAGGCTGTATTTTCTCATATTTTCTTAATGTGTGTAGACTTGGTTCCCCAAAGTACATAATCTGTAATAATGCACATATAGTTATTAAACTTCTGCATAAACAACTGAATGCAGAACAACATAATCCATTTACCAGTCTCTAAGGACACATTGAGAGATGACCCTTGATTTTAGCCTGAAGCCTTTCTAGTCCCAATGCAGTGATAGGCATGCCAGTTCTTCAATACTAGGTGGCTGGGGACATGGAGTTGCCAAAATAATTCAATTCTCTTGTATTTTCTTTTCCCTTATTCTGTGAAGTAGGAATGATTGGTAAACTACATTGAAAATAGTTGATTGTTTTTATGAGAATCTATAAGGTTTATAAGGATTACTTGTTTTTAAGGATTACACTTGCATTCGTAATAGACACATGGTAGTGCTCATTACACCAGTTGCATCAATTCATTCCATTGAACCAGGTATAGCCTAGTGGTTTAGGGCACAAGACGTGTAATCCGAAGGTCACTTTTTCAAAACCTCAATGTACTGTGAGTTGCTTTGGATAAAGTCGTCTGCTAAATGCTGAAAATGTAAATGTAAGTTCAAAGGTTGACGTCAAACACAGTCATGGACAATTTTGTATCTTCACTACATTTGTTGGCGTGTTTTTGGACTATAGGAGAAACTGTAACCACCCATAGAAAACCCACAGAGACAAGGGGAGAACATGCAAACTCCACACAGAAAGGACCTGGACAGTTACACAGAAGGATTTGACCCAGGAACTTCTTGCTTTGCACTTAGCCAATTCTGTTTTGGTGGGGTGGGCAGAGGGTAAGCTGTGCTGGGCAAACTAAACAAACTAAACAAACCAAAACAAGACAAGGCAAAGACAAAACCAAAAATGTTAAATTCAAAAGTCCACCACAGCTGCCTCCTTATATTCCTGTGTTTGATCAAACGGCCGTTGTCTCTAGCTTGTGAGCTCTTCTGGAGAAAAGGGTGTGGCATCTCGGCAAGGCAAGGGAAGAAATTTCTTAATGAAGTATATCAAAGATTTTGAGCTTAGGGGACATCGAGTTATAATTTATGAGTTGCTTTATAAATACGGACAATTCAGAACACTTCTCAATACTCGGCATAGAATGTTTAATGCAATAGCAATCTGCAAAACAGCAAACCTTTGTAGTTAAATGATATGTAATCAGAAATGTTACATAATAGCAGATGATAAACCCTGAAATGTAGAAAAAAATGGCTATCCCGTTAATAAAGGAGGTACTGCTGATAAATGTGATGCAGGCACATGAATTGGTGATGCACATTATTCCATGTCCTTGTGTCTAATTCAAACACAAACACGCATACAACCAGCATAGTCCATTTAAAGCCATGTCGAGAGTTAACACAATTACAATGAGCTAATGGAATCAGAGCCTGCCAAAGATAAATGTGACTTCATTAGTACCAGCCTTAAGAGACTGTCTGAGCCGATCATTGATGAAAAATGTGGCTTATTCCTCTTTTCTCTACTAATTCAAGCATGATCTGTCAGGTGGAAACATGTGTCTTGATCTGGCCTTGGGATAGAAAAAGAAAGACAGAACAGAGCAGAAGGAAAGACTGATTTCCATAACTACTGCAAAAAGAATCAAATTTGAAAGCTCAGGAGAGCAAGAACAGGCAGTCATACTGGATTGGCTACTTTTTATCACTAAG
This sequence comes from Microcambeva barbata, assembly GCA_034509105.1. Taxonomy (NCBI): domain Eukaryota; kingdom Metazoa; phylum Chordata; class Actinopteri; order Siluriformes; family Trichomycteridae; genus Microcambeva; species Microcambeva barbata. The sequence goes on along the minus strand of JAYDZF010000005.1, from coordinate 12,959,816 downwards.
AACATCAAGCAGGAAAAGCATAGGTGCTCACATAGCAGTATGCCAGGCAGAATTTATCACAGAAATAGCTCTTACACTCCAAAGCGGAGATAACACACTTACTAGAGTGGGCATGTTTGAAGAAGGGCTTGAAGAATTGGGAAAATTGTAGACACATTCTTTTGAAGATTGAAAGAGATTTGTAAAGGCAAAAATAGCCAGATTCAATTCAGAGCTGCCTGGTTGGCAATGTCTTGGTTATTTGATTTAATGTGCCTTCCAAATGTTTTTGAGACAAAACTGTGTTATTGGAATAAATGTGCAGATTAAATACATTTGTTCCATAAAATTTGTATTTTCTGTTTATTTAATTATTAATCTTAAACAGCACAATGGCATAGTGGGTCGCAATGGCTCCTCACGGTGAGAAGGGGCTGGGTTCAATACCCGGGTGGGGTGATGTAGGTCCTTTTTGTGCAGAATTTGCAGTTCTCCCAGTGTTAATGTTACCAGGTTAATTGTAGACACTGAATTGTCCTGTAGATACCTGCATTATATGTACGTACAGTCATTCATGCAAGCACATATGGTAAATTTTGCTGAATGATTTAGTACACTTTCCACCTCTGCATCTCTTTGTACTTTGTACGCTCTATCTGTATCTATGTGTTGATGTTTACAGAGTAAATGAACATGAAATGTATTGCAGATTAAAACGTTGGAGGCAGACTTATTGCTGATATAATTACTAGGGCTACTGAATGATTCAATCCAAAACCCTTCCCATCATATCAACTTTCAATTTCTTCTGCAGTTGCACCAATTTGACTCCCCTACCCCAATTTTTCAGTAAAATGTATATTCCAGATCACTCCAGGATAGCTTACAAATATAATTACACTATGGTTCATTTTTAGACGTGGAACAGAGACTGACAGGCTTTTACTTTGGGCATTGGACCTTAATGGCTGCTGAGTCACCGAGTTGCTATGGTGAACCCCAGTTACCTTGACAATGTACTCAGAATCTGTATGCTGGGCACAATTATGAAACATCAATATGTGTGAACCCTTTCAAACATAACCATCCTACTCTAGTCACCTCACAATGTTGTTTACAGCCAGAAATGCAATCCAGTATTAATTTAAGACCCATTACTGGTGTTTGCTCACAAATAAAAGAAATACCACACTAATAGCAAACATTATCATGATTCTTCAGTGATTTGGGCCTGAGCAACAAGTGATATAAAAATGTAGCAATGCCAGTCATGTTACCTCACAGAGGAGGCAGAGAAAGCTACATTTTTTCTATTTATCCTAATTATTTTTGCTTTCAAATGGGTCCACAAGGTGGCTCACCTCACAGCATGAAGGTCTTGGATTTGCTCCCAAGGTAGAATAGTCCAGGACCTTACTATGTATATATACATTGGTTATAAATGGTTTTACATACAAATATTTGGGGTTACTCGTAATTATTTTTGACTTAGCGTACACATTTCTCATTACAGATGATCAAAATCTGAACTAATGAAAACATTGACTAAAGCATTGGATTACTAAAATCTCAAAGTATATTCATTGACAAATCCTTTACTTCCTTTCATTTTTATATTTTTGCCAACACTTGATCCTGGCTCTCAAAATCACTGG
>JAYDZF010000005.1:12940064-12951464 GCA_034509105.1 Microcambeva barbata | reverse complement strand
ATTCATTGACAAATCCTTTACTTCCTTTCATTTTTATATTTTTGCCAACACTTGATCCTGGCTCTCAAAATCACTGGGAATCAATCAATCTCAGAATCAATAGCCAGTCGTTTATGTAGATGCCTGACCAGACAACGGCAGCATTTGGGATTCGAACCATGGATCCCAACAGTATTATGTAAAATGTAAAGCTGTTCCCCCAAGTCTTCATCGATCCCCATTAAAACAGCCATTTAGTAACAATTAAATCTTACTTATATCTCTTTTATCCAATGACTTCTCTTTGCATATAAAGATACAAGTTGACAACTGTGAGGTGACAATGACTTTCTGAAGTACTTTCAGAAGAATAAAATGCCTTTATAAACAGAATACAAAATGAAATAACAGTATTCTTTGGTGGACTCATGCTGTTTCCGTAAATGACCTGCTTGAGCACCTTCACAGCAAGAGTGAGCAGGTCATTCTCCTCTGCTGAGAAGTGTTGGGCACGTCAGGTAGCTGCGCATTGAAATAGCAATCCTCCAAAAATTGAAACTTACCAGTCATCAAACCTCACATGAACTCAAACTGCTAAATTCTGAGTAGTAAAACAGTGAATAGACTGTCACTCATAAACATGTAGCTTATGTAAAGAAGAAAAATAATTAAATATATTTGAAAATCAACATTTTGGAGGTGGCACAGTGGTTTAGCGGGTAGCACTGTCACCTCACAGCAAAAGATCCTGGGTTCGATCCCCGGATGGGGCGATCTAGGTCCTTTCTGTGCTGAGTTTGCATGTTCCTCCGGGTACACCAGTTTCCTCCCACAGTCCAAAGACATGCTACCCAATCCAGGGTGTTACCATGTGCCTTGCGCCCGATGAAGCACCCCCCCGACCCTAATCAGGATAAGGGGTTAAAGACAATGATGATAAATTAACATTTTTGGGGAACACAATTTTTTTTATCTAAAGAACGGTCTGTTAGTTTAAGAAGAAAAAGAAAAGGTAATTTAGTGTTAAATAACTAAAACATTTAATGCAAAAGAACTACCATCACCAACAGACTGAATATCTTGGCTATTTTAATGGCATTATAGGACATTTTATAAACACACACCAAACAAGTTCCAGCCATAGACAGTCTGGAAATACAGTAGGTGACTTGTTAATTAAAACAGCAATATTTACATGAACTGTGTGCCTCATTTAACCAACCACCATCCACTATTTTCCAAGTAAGATAGGCATTTCATTTAAACACATTGTGCTTGTCTTTATTTATAAACTCTTAAATTTTCCACTTCATTTCTCACAGCTGCATAATCAACGCCCTACGGCACATCTGTGGAATCGGCACTGATGAACATGCTCAATTAAAAACAGAATCCAAATGCAACATGTCATATCCCAAAAGCAACCATTCTAAAATGTGCTTCGGTTACATTCATGACGGGACAGGAAGTTACTGGTTACACATGATGAATCAGTCCACAGACAATTTTGTATCTCCAATAAAGCTGACTGCATGTCCTTGGACTGTGAAAGGAAATCGGCGCTCCCAGAGGAAACCCACACAGACACAGGGAGAACATGCAGACTCCAGACAAAGCTCTACCCAAATGGAATCCAGGACCTTCTTGCTGTGAAATGACAGTGCTTCCTACTGTGCTACCCGCTTTTAAGAACTTAAATTTATGTTGTAATCAGCTAATCTGATAAAACTGTGTGTGCTTGTTCCAAACCTAAGCAACCCGTGTCAAGATGAGAAAGTTTTAAGCTGAAAAATTAAAGGCTCCAAGTTTTTTTTTGAAATATTAAATCTTTCGATTTTATTAGACAATCAAATTTCTATTTTATTATAATACAGCATACACTTGTTTGCTAACATTATTTGTTTATTAACAACAGTTTCTCTTGCCATAATCTCTGAAGTCAACATTGTAGCTTGCACCTACCTGTAGTAGAATCATCTTTACATTCTAAAATCTAATATAGAATAGAATGCCTTTGTACTGTACATCTGTATATGTGTAATGACAAACAATGAAATTCTTTCTACGCATATCCCAACTTTGGAAAATGGGGAGAGCCCAGGGTCAGCCATCGTACGGCACCCGTGGAGCACTGAGGGTTAAGGGTCTGGTTCAAGAACCCAAAAGTGGCTGCCTAGCAGAGCCAGGATTTGAACCGCCAATCTTTGGTTGCTAGTCCAAAGCTTTACCCATTAGGCTACCACCGTGGTAAGCCAAACTGTTTTGTATAATAAAATTACAACAAAACCCTGTGAAGAAGAAAACAGCCCCTGCCTTGATTGTTCTAGTCTTGCTGAACGTGTCACTTCCTTTCCACTCACTATTGATGTATAAAGTGTAGGAATATCACAAAGTCAATTAATCAATTCAGCCATTAAGATGAATGAATGTTTGGAAAACAATAAAATGTAAACTTGTGACATAAACACAAAGACAACATCAAAGTAAAGGTTAATAACAGAAGAAATGTTAATGGGTGACTCTAAAATGGACACACAAATGCCTCACTGATGAAGTATATTTAAATCAGCAGAAGGAGGAAAGATTTATTACGCCCACTGGGCTGGAACATTAAACTAAATGATGGCGCTTCAGCAACTCTTCAGTTTAAAAAAAAACAAAACAAATGGCAGTCAGGCATAAGTCAGGTGATTTTAAATGAGCATAATGTGGAACCAGTTAACCTTAGCCTGCTCTGGGACTAACGCCATCTGACTGCCTGGGTGCATGCACACTCAAAGGTAATTAAGTTTGCAGTCAGAAGGACCTTCACATATTCAATTTTTGTTATTAAATATGTCCAGTGCTGATTTGAGATCAGACAGCTGGATATAAAACCTCATTAATTACAACAGGTTAGCTGGCAGTTGGCTGACGGGACAGTGTAAGGGAAATTGAAAAGCCTTGCTGCTGGATGTGTGAGGACGCGAGTGAGATAAATTACTTGTGCTTATGTAGGAGATTTCATTTAGGCAGTGTTGATGCTTTCTGCCCTCGTGTTTTATTGTATAAGCGTTGTTTATATAGGGAACAGCATATACTTTGTATATTGTGACATTTATACCACAGGGATAGGTGTGAAAGAGAGAGAGAGAGCTTGCTGCAGCATTTTTAAGGATGAGCCTGTCACAGAGAAGTGACCCAGACTTTTGGAGGTTAAACAGTGTCAGCCATTTTTGCTGATGAGAACCAAATTGAATGTTTGTAGTCTGGATCATGGATGTGTGGGTGTAAGGTAAAACAGAGGGGGAAAGAGAAGAAAGTAGACAGGCCAGCAATTGAGCAAGTCTACTATTCTATTATTTTCCTATTATTTCCCTACAATTTAGCAAATTTATCTATCCAGCCGTCCATCACCTCTGCCTGATTGGTTGATTGCTGATTGTTAATCGGGGTGTGGCTTTCTATGCAAAAAGCTGATCCGCATATGAACTTGCTTCATGCAATATGTCAGTTGCGTCTCTCCTTGATAGACAAGTCTTAATACATTTTGAACACTGCATCTATGAAAGGATGAAAAAGGTACTACTGTACTTCATGAGAAATATGAGAATTGCAAACCCATGTTGTGGTATAGCAACAATACTAGCAGCTCCTTCTCTGAGCTTTCGTTTATCAAAATACTCACTTTCAGTACTGCTTGCATGGGGGTGCTTTTCAAAGGCTGCATGTCACACAGGAAAACCCTGGACACATTCACAGCCATTAACCTATAGGTAAATGCAGTGTCATCAATCCAAATGAATGTATGCGGATTGAAGCTCCAAGCTAGAGCTCCAAGAGGAAAACCACAAAGCCAAATCCCAGTTTTCAACTTCAATACCCTTAGCTGGAGGTTGTTAGCTGAGAGGGACCAAATCTGCAAAGTATGTTGTCTCTGCACATGCCATGCTCTTTAGTAGTGGTGGATGTGGCAGGTGCAATGTGTGTGCTCCCTGAGAGGGGGGTGACCCTTAAGAAAAGATAAAGCTGCATTTGTGATACAAGAAGACTTTGGTTGCTTTAATTTCATTTTTGGCATTTGGCCATAAAGAAACTGTATGTTAGAAATTTGTGAGTTAAAGAAAACTGAAGGGGGAAAATAAATAAAAGTGTTAACAGCTTTAGGACATCTTTGACAGGGTGCTTGTGAGGTATGTCTATTCAGTATAATTTATTGCTTGATCCATGTTAAAATATAGTCATTCCCTGCTATTCACCTTAATTTAGCCAAAATTTTGATTACACACATGGGTGAGCCCACATGTACACAGTCCCACACCATTTTCACCTGCTTCACCTCATCTAATTTCTCAAGACGTCTCCTCCAACAAAGACCGATGGGGTTTTCATCAATGAGCAGAGCCATCTTTCATTTTTCACCTCTCGTTCTTCTTCTGCTTTCATCCTCCAATCCCACCTTCCTAAAGCCAAATCAATACAAATTGCCCTTCTCCCCAAAGTCTGGTCTGTACCATTCGGTCTGGCAGTACACACTTATAAATTAGGCTCTAAGCCACCGAGCAGACAGATATAGGGAAGGAGCTTCTAATCAGAAAATAAGATTGAGGATGCAGCCTGGAGGAAAGACCTACTGCATCCATTACCTTATCAGACTGCACGAGAGAGACCATGGCAAAACATCCCGTTGCTGACTACAGATTAAAGCAATGCTGAATTTTCTTTATAGATTAAAAAATGCTTCAATAATGAGAAAAAAACAGTAAAATATTTAATAATTTGTAATATTCAATCAAACTGACTGAATGTTTTTGGACTGGTGGAGGAAACCAGAGCCCCAAGAGGAAAATCACACAAACACAGAAAGAACATGCAAACTTCACACAGAGGCCAGCATTCCACCATGAAACAATGAATAAGCATTTTGTTAAATGAGGTAACACCATTATAACTCTTATAAAAAGCAGCTAAGTAAGCTATTAGTATTATTAATAATAATAATAATAATATTACTATTATTATTAGTTTATACTTATTATTAACCAAATCAGTATTCTAAGTAGCAAGTACAGTTAAGTCAATTCTGACTTCTGGTGGCCTAATGCAGTGTTTCTTAATGAATTGTTTAATATTCCTTTAATTCATCCACTGATCACTGTTCTTTTACTTTTTTTTAGCTTTAACTCCTCAAAGTATACATTTTACATCGTTTTTTATAACACGTCTGAAATAAGACAGAAAATGTTTAAGTTTGATTTGGTTAAAAATCTTTTAATGGATCTTTACAAGCTCTGCTTTGTTGGCATTTTTGATGACAGTTATTATATTTAGACAAATAATAGAGTAAACCCAGACTTTCGTTGGGGTTCTGTTTGAAGAGCAAGAGAAACGATGCCTATAAATGCCAATTTTTATCATTTAAACCACAGATATGCCACCAAAAACACATTTCCGGCCACATTTCCATGCTCCATGCTACAAATGCCTAATAAAAAATTATGGGTCCTTTGTAAAGTCCTTTGTAAAATGTCACTGAAGTTCAGGTGAAACTTTAGTTGAAATTTTCATGTGTCAGATGGTAGATCAATGCAAGTCACTTACTGGCTTCACTTACTTGTGTAAAGACACACACTTAGACCCAGAATTATCTGAGAGGGGTATACAACTGCTGCCTCCAGACACAAGCCTCCAAAGTGCTAAAAGTAACTCAGATTTCGATTGAATACATTGGTGAATAAGAGGGACTTGCCAGGGCCCTTATTCTGCAGTCCAGCTGTTGTTCAGACATGGAGTGGAAGCGTTTTCTCACAAAAGCAGACAATACAATACCAGACTATTAGGGTGACAATAACCCTGGAATTAGGCTCTTTGGTACAATCTCTTCACAGCCATCAAAGAACTGGGTGTACAGAAAATACAGTGGATTTAAAAGGTGTGGTGTCTGTTACAAATAAGTGTTAAAGACTGCAAAGGTTCGTCTATTTAACTTACATATTCACTCATTGTGTTCATAATTCTTAAACCAAATCTTTGTATTTAATTAAATTAGTTTACTTAACATAAAAATGACAAGAATAACACTTTTATGTGCAGAATATGTACAATATGGCAGAATATGGCAAAGCATGAAAACCCCCTTCCTATAACCAGTCAATGCTGTTTCTCATTAGCATATTTATCTACTGCATTTTTAATTTTCAGCACACATAAATATGCTAATCTGCAGAGTAAAAAGAACAAATATTCACTAAAATCATTAAACCTAGGTTCAGATTTACATTTTGTTCAACACATGTGGGTCTATAGGACTAGTTGTCAGTGTTTACCAAAAGAAAAATTATGCTCCTTGCCATTGGCTCATTTTGCATGAAGAACATACATAAAAAAATATTTACACAGTACACCCATGCTGCCCCCCCACACCCACATACTCACACACATTATTCACACATGTGGCGTTTGTGTCCCATAGGTATTACAGTGTGTCACTTCCCTCTGTCCTAACATGCACTACTGTAAGTGTGTGTGTCTGTGTGTGAAAGAGACAAACATACAAATAAGAAGAGACAGACAGACGTTTTTCTAGCCATTTTTAAGCTATTATTTAAGCTGAGTTATGCCTCTATTGAACAGAATAATACAGTGAGTCCACCAGACCATCTACAATTTACAACACAATTTAACTATGTCAATTATGTGTTTTTTTTAATTGCTCTAATACACTAAAATAAACTTAAACCCACATGACAAATTTGAGGTTAAATTTTTACAATGTCTTCCTTATTCACAAAGAGTTTAACACACGTAGCCAGATCTGAAATGTTTAAAGTGGCAGCAGCAGGATGCTTTTGAAAGGAATTATAATTAAAAATTAAACTGAGCCCAAGTTACCATAATGTTTCATGAGCTGGCTTGGTGGGTAAATGAGGTGACAGCTGGAAATGTCTGGCACTGGTGAGAACAACTAAGACTTCCAAGCATCTGTGGGACCACCAAGAACTCTCTTGTAAAGGAGTACAGGATTCCTTTAGAGATATTTCAACTATGTCTTTTTTGTTAAACAGTTGTTATGGACCATTTTTATTTACTGTTTTCTCCTGAGGCTTCCTACCAACCAAAGTCTATATATATATAGATATGTTGCAAATGGCCTGAACATGTTTGTCCAATGTTTTTGAAGCTCTAGCTTTTAAATCAAAATCTCAGTGGCTAATAGAAGAACAACCACTAGATATGAGCCCTTTGGGTGACCTTGATTTCAAGCCTGAAGCATTGGTTCAAGATACCTATAGTACAAGAACAGCATAGATAAACACGCTCAGTCTGCTCCTCTGAGGTTTCTCCTATTGAGCAGAGACAGCACTAAACAACACAGTAAAGCAAAACAGAGTGTTGTTTATGCAGCAACAGAGGATATGAAGGGTGGAAATAAAACTACACTCTGTAGGAAAACATCACTGTAATAAATAATAACAACACTACACAGTAGTACTGTACTGGACATAAAATACATGCTCTACCATACATTTATCCCATCATACATAATTTTTCATGTTCTCCCACTGCATCTTATTTTGGCCTGCCATTTGGGATTTAATTTTTAACAGAAAAAACAACGTCCGCTGTAAAACTGTTTGCTCACTGTATATAACGGATGTATTTAACAACCTAGTAAACTGCCTTGAACTTGAACTTCGGTCTACATAGGGAGCTACCTAAGTGCAGAGGATTACAATGCTACATTGCTTTATGACTCACATCATTTGAATGCTTACTAAGCAAACACAGTTATCATCATGCCATTCAAACCAATTGGATGAGGTGACACAACATGCTAGCATGGCAGATAACGTCTCCCTCAGTGTACCAAAAATGGTAAAATTATCACTGACAAGCCCAAAATAAAAAATAAAACACTTTATACGAATAAAACATCAATTCTAATTTATTTACTTTGAAAAAAACTCAGTTGCCCCAAAATGCCGCCTGTGTGATGTTACATGTGAATTTAGTTTGTGAGCTGAAATATGTGCGTTCATCAAATAAAAAAAAAATATTTGTAACAGAAAATGTTCATATGGCAAATTGTTTGTAACTCAAGGGTCTAATGGAACAATAGTGGGTTTGTTTATTGCAGCTTTGACTTCTCTATTCTTAAAACTAAGCATCCAGAACGCTTTGACCAAGCCACTACATAAACACAAGCTTTACTAAGAGAAATTCTCAGCACTTTCTCAGTAATAAGTATTTTTTTCATGACGGTCCAATCTGTGGTCACTTAACATTGTTCCTTCTTATTTGGTTTTATTGGTAGAACTACAGAAGGGGTTTACTATTGTCTTCCTCCACACAGATGAAATGTTATTACCTTCACGATCATCCACATCTGACATCGTCCTGTTTTGTTGCAGACAAATATAGGTGACAGATTTAGTCTGGCACTTTTCTACCATGGGAGATCCTGGGAGAAGATAAAACTGCAGGCAGCACAGCTTTTTGATTCCCTCATGCACACAAGCCTTCTTGCCCCAACAAGAAACCAAACAATGAGAAAATTTTATTTAAGGCATTGTATTTGACGATTTATATAATGACAGTGCAGGTACTGCAATTTTATAGCCTCAGCTGTGGTTATTGTGAAGTGAATTAGACAGCAGAGAAGAACATAGATAGTGGTTAGGAAGTGGTTTTTTTTCTTTGGCAGAGTAAACACTGTGTACATAAGAGCAAAACAAAGAAGATTTATTGCCTAGGTCGCAATGCAGTTATCTATAGGGCTGCATGAAAAAATACAGAATTAATTTGAACTGTATCAAGAACTATGCCTCTTCGTGTTTATGTGCCACGCCCCTCTCCAGAGGTGTTCTGGCTTTAAACTCCTTTAGTATGATTGGTCGATGAAGCTATTAAGCCACAGATGCTCCTTGCTATGGGTGTAATACTCAGTATATTTAAACGATGGTTGGTTTCTTTTTTTCCCCTAAAGAAGCAATGATGATAATAGCAAACTGTCAGGAGTCCAACCTCTAGCATTTAGATTAGCATTAAGGAAATGTTCACAAACACCCCCTCCACCACCACCCCCGAGAACCACAAATATCAGAACCACATTAGTGTGGAATCCCTCCTATTTATGACATACAGAGAAAGGTGGAGCTGTGTAAGGACCATGATTGCCCAGGGTGCCTTTAAAGAGAATCACAAAGGTCATGACAAGGCTCCAAAATGCAGAGCCGGCCTTACGCACAAATCCACCAAAGTGTGAGTGTAAAATGTCTTGTTAAATGTACAGATGCATAAATAGCACAAGTATGCTATTTCTATTCAGAAGCCATCCTAGCTTATTCTTGGGAGTCCACATACTTTTGGCAGCACAGTAGCTTTAGTAAAAATGACAAAAACGAAACATTAGGAACTTTATTTCTACTGGAAGCTTGTAGCATCAGAGAATGAACGTCCCCATATATTTCTTCTTATTTTATGACTCTTTTACACCCCCTATTATTCAAAAAAGGCTTTCTGTCTTACCAGGTCACTATTTTACCCAATAAACCAATAATAACCTTTGATGCATACAGACGAAAGACAACCTTTTCCCAAATCAATCCAGGCAGTTTTCTTCCCAACTGCTCTCAGAGGAGGTGGATAACATTGTTATTGTTTGTGTTTTATCACTCCCTGAGAACTACTTGAATTTATGACTGAATTGATGCACAGTCTTTGCACACTTTTACTCACAAAGCTACAAAAACATTTTTCACAAAGCTATATTCTATCAAGAAAATATTCACTACAGCAAATAATGTAGGTGACTGATATTGCCTGTGTTGTATTAGAACCAGATATCTGTAGACACTTCTTATAATTGCCTATGACGTTGATCGTCCCGGCATGCAGGTCGGGGGCTGCAGTTGGCACGTGTCAACATGCCGCCTGCAGCAAGAACCGGTGCACAGGTCTGAGGAAATGATTGGTACCATAACAATAACAGTGTTTCAGAAACTTCAGCAGTACTTGACTTCATCTAGAAATAATCCTTCAAAATACAAGTATAGGTCCACAACATTAGGCATAATGGGGTTAAAAAGACCCTAAAACAAGTGACATCAGCAACAACCTTCAGAGGTCAGGAGTGAAGCTATCTCAATCTACTGTTCAAAAGTACAGAGGCTTCACCAGAACATGCAAATCACAAATTATCAATAAATTCAGACACAAGCTTCGGAAATTCTGAGACAAAGTGTTTTAGACTGATAAGACAAAAATAAACATTTACCAATGTGATGGAAAGGCTAAAGTTTGGAAAAATAAAGGATCTGCTCATGAGCCCAAACATACAAGCTCATCTGTGAAACACAGGTAATGTCATACTTAAGCAAGGCTTCAAAGCGGATGAAGAAATAAATGTTAAAATGTTATGATTGTGTACAATGTATATAACATTTTGAGGTTTGTGTAGAACAGAAGGGATTTTGTCCAACATTTAGGACCATGCCAACTTAAAGATCCTTATGAGGACGTCTTCATGACCAGAAATATAAAAACCTCACACACAATATTAAACAGGCTAGAGTCCGAACAGACCATATATCATTTCAATTATACAATTAAACAGGCCATTCTATGTAAAGGCTACACATAATGGCCTATTATGGCCCATATTAATCATCACACCATACATCAAGTGCCCCCTAAAACAGTGTGAGGGCAATTTAGATCCTCAGCATGATGAGAATTATTTGTATTTCATTCTTGTATTCATTAGAAAATCTCAGTCAGGGATTGCCAGTAGTCTAAAGAGAAAGAAAGAAAGATAACTGCTGCAGATCTTTCCTAAAATATATATTCTGCTCTTGACTTGCAGAGCCCATAGCTGAAATATCGCAGACCAGAGTAACATTACAATTCTGCTGCCTGTAGGTCAGTTCATGGACAATGACAGTAAGGTGCTGGGGAAAAGAGATACTTTAAAGTTATTGTGGTGAAAAAAGAAGATCAGCAGTTTTAGAACTGTATTAAATTGACATAGGTGTCTCAGGGGTCAGGTATTAGGTATAAGGGCAGAAAGGCTTTGTATCCCAAAGCAGGAGTTAACAGGGTTTTCAGAACCATAGACAGTGACAGTGGGACTGCATGTCTGGCACTTTTTTTTTTCTGAATGTCTTGAAGAATTTTAGATAAATGGATTTAAATAAATCTAGCAATGATGTCATACCAATGTAATCCATAATGACAATCCCCAAAAATGTGTATGAAATGTTTTGTATACCAGTACCAGTGGTTTATACAGTATTTAGTAAACACTTGCTTCCCACGTGGATCAGTGAGCCTTGGCTGATCCTGACATCCATGCCAGTTTATCACTCTTCCTTCCTTGGACCATTTTCTTGGACCCAGTTGTGTAGTTTTTAGCCATTACAAATCTGGCTCTTGTCAAACTCA
>JAYDZF010000005.1:12560412-12571287 GCA_034509105.1 Microcambeva barbata | reverse complement strand
ACACCAATTCCCTGCAGCACACACTCATTCACTCAAAACTGCTTTTTTGTAATGTTTTTTGGAACTGGGAGAGAACCCAAACGCCTGAAGAAGAACAATTAGTTCTCCTAACTACATACCTCTTAACTACTATTAATCATCTGCCCTAACATGTCAGTGTAGATCATTTAAAAAATAAGAATTTCACCTGCAATGTTTCAATGAGTGTAAAGGAAGGTGACGATTCTATGTAGTTTGTTAAAACATAAAATGGGTAAACATCAGTGACAAACAAAAGTGGTTGCCCTTGGTCTGTATTTCACCAGTGCCTGGTTCAAGGTAAGGTATTTGATACCCATTAGGTGGTAAAGTAAGCTGTATTCATGGAAATCCCTGGAGCTATTAAACTCAAAAACAAAAAGGTGGCAGTTACCCCTCATCTTTCCCACCCAATAACTTTGGAAAACAGTTTTTCAGGGTTTGAAAAGCTGGGGGTCGATCGGGTGGGTCCCGACAGACAAAGTGGTGTACAATTTGTGTGGCCTTGGTGGCAGATGTGCCGGGGGTGTTGAACGGCAGTGGCAAGGGACCAAGGGAAAGACCGTTTGGAAGAGGCAGTGCAAGACAGGAACCTGGTTATGGTTTTGGTATTCTTGGCTAATTTGTCTCTTGACAACACACTAAAATTGATTGCTTGAGACTGCAGCATCCTATTCCTCATTTTCCCCTTAAAAATAAATTATGAATGATGAATCTTGAGGACTGCCTGCCTCCACATACTGTTCAGCCGGGAATTATTTAAAGCACTTCACTTTTTTCCACATTTTGTTGTTACAGCCTTATTACAAAATGGATTACATCAATTTTTTCCCACAAAAGTCTGCACACAATACCCCATAATGACAAAGTGAAACAAGATTGTTTGGAATTTCTGCAAAATCTTCCTATTTTTTTGTTTTGTTAAAGCACCTTTGGCAGCAAATCCAGCCTTAAGTCCTTTTGAGTATGAGGTTACCAGCTTGGCACATCTATTTTTGGACATTTTCTAACATTCGTCTTTGCAGAATCTCTCAAGCTCCATCAGGTTTGATTGGAAGCGTCGGCGCACAGCCATTTTCAGATCTCTCAGAGATGTTCAATCGGGTTCAAGTCTGGGTTCTGGTTTGGCCACTCTAGAAGGTATGAGTAGCTATATTCTCATAAAACTCAATTGATCATAGTTCCTTTTGCTTTTCAAGAATGTCTTGACAGTCTACATCAACCCTCCTATTGTTCTGGGCTTATGATAGGTACTAGGTTGTGGGATGGCACTAGGTTGTGGGATGGCACTACAATGCTTTAGGATGATGCCTATCTGACTGGGGACAATGCCAAGTTTCGAACTGGGTAGTTTGACTCTCTGCACTGGTGTGCTAGCAAAAAATCCTGCTGTACCACCTGGGCTCATCATGTAGTATTATTATTATATCATAAGTATTATTATTATACAATTATTATAATTATCTCTGGAGATATTCAATTGGCATGAATTTAGTACTTGTAAAACAACTACTACTTTAAATAAAAAAATAAAAAAATAATAATATTAATATTTACATTTATTTTGTGTTATTTTTTGTGTCCCCAAAGTCACTTAATAGAGTCGCAAAGTTTGGGGGGAGGTCAGGAGGTAGTGTACCTAAGGTATAGTACATGAGCAAGCCACATTTAGAGGCTGAAAAATGCCAGCAGTCTTTGTGGTAATTTGACACGTATGAGAAAGACAGATGTGAGAATGCATGAGAAATAAGGGGCACCAAATGTCACCAGTGGCTTTGGGTACAAAACATCTGTGCTTTTGTGTACCCTGCTTCAGTGTTTGATCTGGTCCAGAGTCTCTACGGCAGAAAAAATCCAGAAACCCAACCACAGAAAGCCTATGGAGACCAAGGTTAACCTGTACAACCCTAAGACGGCTAAGCATACCACCTGCTAATGAGATCTAAAGAGGAGAAATTATGGTGGGAAAAATATTGTGAACACAGATTGTATACATATTTCATATTATTATCAGGACCTTGAACCTCTAAGCTAGGCCAGAAGGGTGGAGGCTCTTCAATGGCAAGCAGATGTTGGTCACACACAGATGTTGCACACAAAGGTACTGAGCAGGGGTAGAAAATATGATGTTGCTGAAAAAGTCAGTGTTTTTTCTCCAGTGTTTCCTTATATTTTGTAACATCACAGAGATGCAGAGAAATTGTTGTGGTGAAAAAAGGAATTGTATGTGATGTTTATTATTGTTTATTACAGTAATGTCTGTTCGACAATTTAAGATTAAAGGGAAAATATACTTGTATTGTTCCATTCCCTGCCGGCGAGCCCCTGTCGCGATTCCAACTGCTGCCTGCGAGCTGCATGCGGGTTCACGGTTTCCTATTCTTAGTTTGATTGTGTCTGACCAGAGTGTCAGTGCCTAAGCACAGCTTGTGAGCTATGTGTCGGGTCTCAGCAGGATCAGCATTACAGATTGCATCCCTCATCAGCTTTTTGTACCGATTAGTGGCTCATTAGGGGTAATGATCTGCACCTCTATATAAGCCAGCATTCAGTGTCTGCCTTCACTTCTGCTCATGCTTTGTTGCTCACTGTCACATTTTTGAGGTTCCCATTCTATGCTTCCTCATGGGTTTAGGGACAGAGGGTAAAGACAGCTCATTTATAGAGCTCAGTTAAGTACAGGTCAGGAGGCTCGGAGGTATTTAGTCGCGGTGAATGCCCAACATTGATTCATTCTCCGCTTCCCCCATATCTCTTTCCAGCATGAAGCAGCAGATCACCTGTTCCTGCCGCTTCACCAAGAGCTGCTTTTCTTTTCTTCACCGGCATTGGATTTCTGCTTCATCCAGATCTGGAGGAGAAACAGGATTGGTGATCACCAGAACCTTGAAATACCTCATTCCTCTCTGCGCTAAGTGTCACTTCATTTCCCCCATGCTCCCGCCTTATTATTTTTTTTCTTTCTTAATCTTGTTGTCTCTCATATTTATTTGCAATTTCTTGTGATGGTTTCGTGACCCAGACCAAAGAATCGGCCAAGTTCGGCAGCTTTCGTACCCTCCTTTCCAAACTTACGTCAGAACACGTATGTGTGGTTAGTGTGCTATGTGCCTGATCAGTGTACTGGACTGGTTTTCTGATGGTGTGGCATATTAACATACTTATATCTTTTAAGATGATGTTGGGTGTTGCAAAAGTTTTTATCATGACGGCAGGCCCTGGACACCTCATTCGCTTTTATTTACACACTGTAGCTAATGCAGTGCATAAAAATGTACTTAACGATACGTAAAATATGTACCACATGTGCCATCCATAACTAGTCTGAATGTAGTACTAGGTGCGCAGATGATATAGCTATACAAGCTCTACAAACATGAACTATACACCATTATAATGGATCTTATTTTACTTTGTATATACTGGCACACATACAACAGACCCAGCTGGCATAAGTCTTTAAGCCTGTAAATGTTGCCCAATTTACTAGTCCATAAGGATTTTGTGCTTATAACCTCCATTACCTTTGTCCACTGAGAGTAGTGTAGCTCCAGCTATTAACATCTACTTTGTATGAATGCGGCTTAACAGACGGTCTGGCTCTCTCATTACCCACTTCTCATTAGTCTCTACCACAGCCTATTTTTCTTACACACACAGACACAGGGGTCTTTGTGGTGCAGGTTTATGGGGCTTTTGGAAGGTCTGTACTGTTTGTTCTCCATAAAAAAATACTTTCAGCTAAAAGTGGACAGCTTGGACTGAAGGACAGAGGATGAGCTGAGCTTAGAACGAATGACTCAGTCTATATTAGAGATGGTAAACACACTGAACAGATTTAGATTGTCATTTGTGTGTGTGTGCGCGTGTGTGGGGGTGACACACAATGAAAACTGAATGAGGGCAGCACCGATGCTCGGTGAGTAAAACATTTGACTCGCAACAAGAAGGCCCTGGGTTGGATCCCCAGGTGCTGTGGGATCCTTTTTTTGTGGACTTCCTCTGTCAGCTCTGGTTTCCTCCCACAGTCCAAAGACATGCAACTGAGGCCAACAAAGCTGTTCACGACCATGTTTAATATAAGCCTGTGAACCAATTAGTCTATCATAAATGTAACCAAAAAGTGTAAAACATGATGTTTAAATTCTACTCAATACACAATTGAGAGCAACTGCCTGATTGCAGCATCTCAGTGAGGTTAAGGGCTCGGTCAGGTTTGTTAAAACTGTCCAAAAAGCAGAATTCACGGTTCAGTCAATTATGGCTACAGGAACAAAGTATTCCCACATCATTCTATTAATAATGTTTTTTGAATGTTTAAATTCTAAAATGCAAAACTCCTCAGTGAATACAATTCTGAAGAAGTTTTACATCTAAGCCTTATGCTTGTTTGTTTATTAGGATTTTAACATCATGTTTCACACTCTTGGTTACATTTATGACAGGTAGCCAGCTGTAGCCTAGTGGTTAAGTTACTGGACTATTAATCTGAAGGATACCCCACCACTGTCAGGTTGCTACTGGGCCCTTGAGCAAGTCCCTTAACCATCATTGCTCAGACTGTATACTGTAAGTCACTTTGGATGCAGACGTCTGCTAAATGCTGAAAATGTAAATGAAATGTTTTCATCAGTACAAAAAGTTTATAAACAGGTTATGTCAAACACAGTCATCGACAATCTCCAGTTTACATTTGAATGTTTTGGACATTGTGAGGAAACAGGAGCATCCAGAGTAAACTCACACAAACACAGGAAGAACATCCAGAACTCACACAGAAAGGACCGTGACCGTCTCACCTGGGGAACAAACCCAGGACCTTTCTACTGTAAGGCTACAGTGCTAACTACGGTGCAACCCTTATACCCTTATGTTAATATGAATGTTTAAATGTTGTAGTGAAAGGTAGTCACTGTTACTGTTATCACTTCAAGTATTTCACCTGGAAATGACCACAGCAAGAAAAGATAAATGTACAATCCCAGCCATGTAGGTCTTTACACAGTATACAAGGCTTTCATTATGCTTGAATTACTCAAGACAAGATCAGACCTGTGCAAGTGTATAACTGTTGACTTAAATGCTATGAGCAATCAGATAGCTAAGCTGGAGGAAAAAGAAACACAGTTTCCTAACAAAGTAACTGTTTTTGAGATAGGACAGCAAAATGTTTACTTGAACAGTTTGAGTTCCTATGGCAATTTAAAAAGGCTATGGAAGTTTAAATGTGCTGTGGGATGCTGTTCAAAGTGTTCTTTCGGGTAATTTATGCTTTGGTAGTTGAATACATAGTAATGCCTAATTTATATGTGATATTATTTCAGGAACAGTTGATTACATTACCTACAGTGCTGTGAAAAACTACTAATGTTTCATACGTTTTGGCAGAAATGTTTCAGGGTCAATTACTTTTTCACATATAGCCATGTTGTTTGGGATATTTTTCCCTTAATTAACAAAATCATCATCAAGTACTTTTACTATTTACTAATATTCAAATTAGTTTGATAATCTGAAACATTTCACAGCTGTTTTTTTTACATGTAAGAAAGCTACCATTCAGTAATTGCCAATTTATTTTTAGAAGTGAAACTTTAGTTTTTTGGTTGTTTCTGTCACAAAACCCTTATTAAGCATTGTTAGTCACCTTAGTCATCTGCTCAGATAACAATGATATTTGATTATCACATTAGATATCTCCTGCACTGAATGCTGGGATTGCTTTTATCACTATGGAAGCATTGAATGCTCTATATTCAGTCAAACTACTGTTTACATTTAAAAAGTCTTACTAGGAATTACATTAAGGTAATTTTGAACAATCCAACAAAGTATACAGTTATTACATCCATTTTTGCTTATTAAGCTAGCCTATTGGATGAAATGGCTTCACATGCTATCACATAATTTCAGGTCATGGTTCTCTTCCTGTACTGACAATTGTTAAATTAATACAAATTAACCCTAATTTGCAAAAATACAAAAACAACATTTAATTACAATTGCTTTTAATAATGTATTTACTATACTGCTCTGCATTAATCTACCATATTTGTAAAGGCAAATCATGCCACACTGAAGGCTGGGATTGCTCGCTGAAGCAGCATTGGATGCTTTACTTTAGAACCCTTGGGTTTTCACAACACCTGGACTTTCTGTGCCTATTGTTGCTATGTTACTAAATCTAAATCTTAGGCAAAAATATTGCATAATGTAAACATTGCCTCTCCTGCTCTTTCTTTCTATGTTCTTTTACTCTAGCACATTGTTTAACCAGCCCAGATGAAGAGATAACAAAACACAGTGCAGGCCTGTGTGCCAGCAAGACATGAGTGATTTTCAAAAGATCACTTATCTTTATGGAATGGGGCATAAGAGTCTCTCTAATGACACGTGTCTGTGTCTCTCTGACTATTTTAGAAAAGAGATGTCTCTGGTTGTCAGTCCGAAGGATGAAAAACAAACCCCTTTCATGCACACACTTCACATAGCATCCACAGCTTAATGTCCTCCTAATGACAGGCTGTGATCTTTTAAATTGGTACATAACCTTTACACAAGGCATGCGTCTGTGAGTGAGAGATACAACAACAGATAAAAAAAGGGAGAGAATGATGTTTATTCTCAAGCAGGTGATGACCTGCATGGCTGACAGCTGCCATACACCAATCAGGCATAATATCATGAATATTACGACCACCTTCCTAATATTGGGGTTTTCTATCAGAACTAAGATTAACTTCTTCTGCAGTTTGAGCTACAGTAGTTCTTCTGTTTGATCTGACCACATGGGCCAGCCTTCACCCATGTGCATTAATGAACCCTGGTCACCCATGACCATGTCACTTGTTTAGCACTGCTCCTTCCTGGTTTAACTTCTGATCACTGCTAGTCTGGTGGTTAGAGAACTAGGCTTGTGATCAGAAGGTTACTGGTTTGATTCCCAAGAGCTGACAGATCATGACTGACATGCCCTTGAGCAAGGCACCTAACCTCTAACTGCTCCCTTGGGCTGCCCGCCGCTCTAGTGTGTAGATGTGTGTTTCACAGCATGTATTGGGTTACAATGCGGAGGACAAATTTCACCACAGAGTGATGAAAAGCAAATTCTAAATTAAAAAACATCATACAGCGCCCCTGGAGCAGTAAGGATTAAGGGTCTTGCTCAAAGACCCAACAGTGGCTGCCTAGCAGAGCCGGGATTTGAACCGCCAATCTCTGGTTGATAGTCCAAAGCTCTACCCACTAGGCTACCACCGTCTACCACCAACTTTAGTTATAAAATGTGTACTTGCTGACTAAGATATCCCATGCATGATGGAGAGATAATCAGTGTTATTCAGTTCACCTGTCATTGATCATATTGGTACAGAGGTTACAGAGGTTTCATGTCTTTCACTGAGTTCAAAGCTTTTTTTCTTTTCTTTCCCTGTCATTACAGCCACCTGGCTAAAACTACTTGGAACACTCCTTGGAACGCCCATCCAACTAGACATTCATTCATTAATGATATGTTTACCACAACTTCATCCTGGTAAGTATCTCAGTCGGTCTGATTCATTGGGCAAAAGGTTGGAAACATCGTGAACAAGTTGCCTGTCCATCACTATATATATATATATTAGAGAGAGAGAGAGAGAGAGAGAGAGAGGAAGAGCCAAAGTTTAATGACTTGACCTTTCTTTATGTGAGGCAACAGTACTACCCACTGTGCTGCCATGCTGCCCCTGAAATTACTGGCCATTTTAATCCTATTTTACCATGAAGAAAGTACACTGGTCAGCCATCTGTCTATCTCTGTGCCAATACAGGTCATATATTATTAATGTCTTCTAAAGAGCAAATGTAAAATAAACATTATAGCCATACTATAGTCTGTAATTACAATCGATTTTACAACTATAAGTTTTTTTTCCTATTCATTTTTGCATGTCTGCTAGAATAATGTAATCGCTCAGATTTAATGAACATACATATGGTAAGATAAGACCATCTGTATGAGGATAAGACCTGGTCTATAACTAAACCAGAACAAGATGGATTCTTCTCAATCTGTTAAATCCCAAACTGAGTGAGCATGGCCACAGAAACTTGGACATACCCAAAAGGCACTTTTAAAGAGAAAGTGTTTAAGGCTATACCAGTTTTTCAATGGTATATTATTCTGTAGACTCAAGTATTTGCCTATAAGACATTCAACCTGACCTAAGGTCAAGCCTCCTGCAGGAAACCTATACGAGGAGAACATGCAAACTCCAAACAGAAACGACACAGTACAGGGTATATAAAAGCCTTACCTAATTCACGATTGTGAAAATCACACCAAGAACCAGAAAAATAAACCTTTTCCTGTGTAATGAGCAATTTGTGGTTTAAGGTTTGCGTTTTTACTTGGAAATGCTGCAGGATAGGATCTTTGTTCAGGGCACTTGGGTTACTTGTTTTCAGTGTAGGATTGATAAAGATAGAAAGTAAAATAAATGAAGTGAGTAAGAGTGCAGGCTGTGTTTCTTCTGTGGGCTGAACCTCAGGCTGTTATGAGATCAATTTAACTTAAGGGTACACATGACAGCAGCATCTGGCAACGTGAAATGTGAGAAGACACCAGAGACTGGCTGCAAAGGCAACCTCCACTTTCATCTCCCACTGTGTTAGTGTGTGTGTGTGTGTGTGTGTGTGTGTGTGTGTGTGAGAGAGAGAGAGAGAGAGAGAGAGAGAGAGTAGGGTTGTGTTTTTCATGTTTGAGTGACTTAGTAACACTGATAGTGAAGATGCTGGCCAGTCCTAAACCATCCAGTGTTTTTCTCAAATTGCAATGAAAAATCTTTAAAAAAAAACTTTTAAAAAGTTTTTAATCCATTATATGACTGCATATAAATATAATGCATAAATTGTGCCTTATTAATAAGCAGGAATTCCTGCATTTCAGACCTGTAACACATTCAAAACAAGTTGTCAAAGTAAAGCATTTACCACTTAGTAATGTTGACATTCCTTTTCAACACACTTTTTGGCACTGTAAATCCCAATGATTTAATGTTTTTACTTTTATTTTGTCCCATTTTTTTTGCATCTTAACATTCTCTGTTGGGAAGGGTCAGGACTGGTCAGAGCTGAAGGCAAGCGAGTCCGGTACTCATACCCTCTGCTTCCACAACCACGTCTTTGAAATGTTTGCAGTTTGTGTTTTTGCATTATGTCAATCCATGTAATTTGACTAAAGCATGAACATTTCACAAAACTCTGTCACAATAACTCACAGGAAAGTCTGTGAACAAACAAAGAAAATATATATTCAAATTATGGGTAAGCATAATAAAAAGTAATGACAGTTATGTGGGAGCAAGTATAGACTAGTGACAAAAAAAGTCTTTCCACAACTTTGGCCATCATTGTTCGCGTTTCCGCTGTGTGATGGTCCATCCTAGAAGCCTCTGAGCCCAGTGAAGTCAAACAGCATTTTGGGACATGATTAACAAAAGCCTTTTTTTGCATAGCAAAGTTTTAGGTGGCATTTATCTGTATTGTAGTGCTTGACAAAGGTTTGCAAGCATTCCCTTGTTCATGTAGTTATTTCAGCTATCGTTGAGTGGCAGTTCTTGATTATTCGTGGGCCTTCAGCTTAAGCTTGCTTTCTTGGCCTTTACACACAGAAATCCCTCTTGATTTCTTGAATCTTTTAAGGATATTATGAACTGTAGAGGGAGCAATATGCACAAAACCTAATAATTGTCAAAGCATTTAAACAATGTTGTAAACTGGAGATCCAAATAGTCCATGACTGGTTACATTTATGACATGAAAGGTTACACAAGATTCTAGTTAAAGTCAAACAGTGTGTGAAACATAACTTTCAAATGTTAATTAATGAATGAACAGCTCTTCCTGACTAGGTGAGGTCCTCTATTATACACACTCAAATAAAACAAACATGCATACTTAACCATACTTAAATTTTCTATCTCTGTTTTTCACAAACAAACCGTCATGCTGCAGTGATTAATATAGTTACTGGGGCTGAGGAATATTTTGAACAACCATTGCCTGGCGCTGCATCAAGAAATGCAAACTGAAACTCTAACGCAAAGAGAAAGTCATTCATCAGCTCTACCCAGAAATGCTTCCAAGTATTCTAGGCCTAAGCTCTTCTCAGGTTTGAACTTTTTTGACAATGACATTGATGTCAGGTTCTTTGTCTTAGTGATTAAAACATTCTCCAGACTGTTATAAGTGAAAGTTTGTCTTGGTATGGAGGTGCAAATATGCTGCATGTCATGTGATAGGATTTCAGAGACCAGCAAGTTGATTTTTAAGGAAAGCAAGAAAATACCAGGCATAATTTTTGTATGTGCTACAACAGAGCAGACACAGAGTTGTTAAGCTAGTGATCAGAATGTTGCTGGTTCATTCACAAATGTGCCTAAGCAAAGCTGTCCATCCTTAGTTGCTTCTGTCTTTATTTTTTTATTTGCTTTGCATTACAGCATCTCCTAAATGCCATAAACATAAAATGGAAATGCTCTACAGACCCGGGAGCAGTTTAGATCTTTTCCCTACTGAGAATGCAACAGTGACCATCTAACTGTTAAGCATCAGAATTTTTTCTTTTGAACAAGGCCCTTAAACCTTAATTGCGCAGACTGAATACTGTAATGTAAGGTGCGTTGGATAAAGGTATACGGAAAATGCTTAAAAAGTAAATTATTGTCTTGTTTATGTTTTGTGTTTGCCTGTTCCTATGTGTTTAGCCTTTAGCATTAGCCAAATGATAGGGTGTCTGGTCATGTATTGTTGCGTCTTGTGAACCTCACTGTACAGGCCAAAAACATGAAGATTAATAAACAAATTAACATCTTT
>JAYDZF010000005.1:12457313-12468608 GCA_034509105.1 Microcambeva barbata | reverse complement strand
AAATCTTTGCTCAAAAAATGGCAGTTTGTTTAAAACATAGTAAGTATCCAAAGTTTTTATTATGACCTTCCTGCTATTATGTTTGAATTAATGATAACAGTTATAAAGGAAAAAATACACATATTGTCCATGAGGACGCAGCTGGCAGAGCAAACAGCTCACTGAGGGGGAACAAGTTTTTTTTTCCCTTTTCTTCTTCCTCAACAGCTGAAACAACAGCAGTTCTTGGAGGCGAATGTCTCTGTGGAGTCAGTGATCTGGTTGCCATGAAAAGGGACACCCGGCAGATAAGTCTTAGTCGCTCCAAGCATACTCACAACTATCAAGTTCTTATCAAAGAAGAGATAGTTGGTGTTCAGTTGTGGCACACCTACTACCGACATGTTTTTAATACGGTTGTGGTTTTTGTTTAATTTTATTACTATGCATACATACCTGCAACACATCCAAAAATGTTTAGGACTGGGACATCTTCGAAACTTTCTACATATTAACACATGAATAGGCAAAGGGCAATGTTCTTTCTTAGTATAACTTTGTTAGTATTAAGATAGAATTAACAAGTCTTGTCTACTTGCAAAAGTTTCTTAAAGTATGCTTACAGTAAATTAATTTCACCATCTACAGCCCATATATTATGAACAGATTTTGAGAATTTGAAAATTTGTGGGACTGGGTATACTCATGACCTTGGGTCTATCAGCTGGATGTATGGGTCTGTCAGAAAACGTAGTGAGGACTCTAAATATACAGCATTCTATGTCATATTACTTGATTTCCCAAGTGCCTTAAAGTAGCAGTAGTAGCTGAGGGGGTTTAGTTATTGTGTGTGTCTGTGCTGATAGTGAGTACGTTTAGGAAGTTGACCTTTCTCACGTGTGCACCCAGACCTTCTGGAAAGAACATGGCAAAACAATAGAGCCCTACTAAAAGCTTGTTTTCAAGGCAACGGATATCCTGCCCGGACTTGTAGTAAGGACAGACGTTCAGGATTGTGTGTGTGTGTGTGTGTGTGTGTGTGATTCCTCTCTGTGCTTCATGAGACCATGTGCTGCACCAACACAATGGCATGGGCCACACCCCTTTTTATGTTGACTTTGCTGAGCTGCTGAATGATGGTGGAAAATTAACAACTGGAGAACAACTTGTATAAACCAACTGAACAAACATTCCAAATAAAAATAGCAGTGTGGTTGTTAAGATACTGTACTGTTTAATTAAATAGTGTGTTATTACTATGCTTCCCATTCTGTCTTACACTTCTTTCACCAGACAACAAATGTGCCACTATTTGTCAAGGAGCCAACCATGTTTTAAATATCAGTCAATATGCCAACTTTCATAAATATTAATAACTTCCTAAGTAAATGCATCAAATAATTTTTGCTGTGTTAGACCCAACATTGAAACAGAATTCCTAAACAAAACTCATACAAACCAAACTCAAACAGACAGACATTTAAGTATTATTACATTCTCTCAGATTAGCATCTCCTACACCTGCCAGCTAGGTGATAAACTGCAAGATAATCAGACAGGTGAAGTGAATAACACTGATCGTTTCTTCATCAGAACACCTATAAGTAGGTGGATTATATTTGACAGTAAGTGAACATTTTATCCTCAAGAATTTGAGCAGGTTTGGCAAGGGCCAAATTGTGATGGCTAGACGACTGTATCAGAGAATCTTCACATCTGCAGCTCTTGTATGGTTTCCGGTCTGTGGAGTTCAAAACTGGTCAAAGGAAGGAACAGAGGTAAACCGGAGAATGGGTCATGGGTGGACAAGGCTCATTGTTACACATGAAAAGTTAAGGCTGGCCCGTGTGGTCCAATCCTGACACAACTCTTCTATTTATTTGAGCTTGGGAATGGCACTACAACACACTGGTTTGTGCATCCTAGAGGCAAGTGTGGTGCCCAGTCAAGTGCAGTGGAATATTCTGCTGCTCTACCAGGGTAAGTAATGTGGCTAAAATAATAGAAAAAAAAGAAATAGAACATATGCAGCTCACAATGGAAAATGGATTACAATTATGGTTAATCGTGGTTATTCATGACAGGACAAGTTGTTACAGGTTACACATGCTTCATCTGTTCAGGTGCAATGTTAAACACTATCACAGACTCCTCAAATATGTGACCTGGGCTGATCCACCTAGAGATTGAACACAGGACAATGTTACCCATCTTGCCAGCCACCCCAAGATAAGAAACCCTAAACCCTGAGTTGCCAATGCTGGAGAAGCTCTTTAAACCCACCATCTGGTAACTGTGGTTTTGGGGTATGGTCCACTCCATAAAGGTCCTGCTTATTTCTTAAAATGCCATGGCTTTATGCTCCCAACTACTCTTTGCATCTACTTCCATCTTCTCTTGGATATGAAAGTGATATATGTATCTAAAAATCAGTTATTAGAAGGACACTGCATTAGATTTTAGAAAGCAATGCTTTATTGTAGCACTTACCAACTGCCACAGGCCCCCTCATCCCATCTCTTTCTGTCCAGCCCTAGCGCCAGTGTCCTGATTTACTCCTAGGCAGGTCTTAAGATGGCCGTTAAGATAGCATCAGATGTGGACAATGAACTTATATATGACAGGATTACTTTGAGACCTTTGATTCCTCCTCAATTACAATCCAGGTGATTTCTTACAAGAGGCTGAAGGCCAGTGAACTGAAGTGCACTAATTATAGACATACTGACAGAAGACTGGAACATATCAAGCTTTTATGTGGATTTTAGACAGACTAGCAATTTAGGAAAGACAGCCACTGTGGCTTCATTATAGTGTCCTCTAAAGTGCACTTAGTCAAGTGCTAACATTATGTGGATCTAACTTCTAACTGCGAGTATATCAATTTTGCCACACCTATTGATAAGAGATACATAAAAGCAATGTGGAATGTTCACATATATGGCAGAACAATGGTTTATGGTTTACAGAGAGTGGAAATGTGTTATATTGTAAAAAAAGAAAGTGTCAAAAGCACCAATAGCATTGGTAAGCTGTACAAGGCACAGTTAATACTGAGGAGTTCATGAAATATGTATTATTATATTTTTAACACTCAGGCTTCAGCAAGGCAGTGCTAAGTCACATTCTACACCGTTTCAAAAAAAGAGTGCTGGAGCTCTAAAAAATGGGTCATGTAATGAGGTGAAATATACACCAACATAGATCCCATTTAAGCAATTAAAATGCACATCAAGCAAGAATAAGAATCGAATGGCCTTTTCGCTTTATTTGGTAATATGTTAAAGCTGCCATATCTTGACTGTATTGATATTACAGACAAATATTTGTAAATAATTTTTTTTAATGTACATGTTTAACTGGCTGTGTATCAGTCAGTTTAGTAAAATGAACGCATCTACAAGCAGCAACCCCCAAACCATAATTCCTTTCACAAAACAGACAAGCATGTGCCACATATACTTCTTACATCACTACAGAGCCACTTGATGCATTTTGTTGGTAGTATATCCAATATATCCAATTAAACAGCTGGTTACTTCAATTAACATGTCTTTGAACTGTGAGAGGAAATCAAAGCATCTGGAAGAAGTCCACATGGACACGAAGAAAAGAAAATATTCTAAGTTCTAAGACCCAGACTCAATTGCTATGTGTTCAAATCAGTTCATAAGTTCATATATGCCCCTTCCCAGAAATTAGTCAGAGTACTAGTTTTAAATAAAATCACTAGTAATAAAACCATGAACTAATACATATCCCTAATTTATGGGCAGAACTCAACTTGAATCAAATGTACCCATCACAGCCTATGGGTAAGCGAATTGAAACCTCAGTCCTAAATCTTAGAGAACACACAGGTATGTTTCAATAAAGACATTTTCCATGGGTGAAAGGTGTTTTACTTAGGGAGTCTCTTGGCCTATATTTTAATAAGGGTGGCACAAACATAGAGGTTTATTACTTAATACTGTAAACATGGCACAATTACAAACTTGACTGTCAGACTGATGATTAAACTATTTCTAGAGTAGTCGGGGGTTGCCTTTCAATCAATGAATTGTTCACATATGTATACTTAGCAGATTCAAATGTACTTTTTGTCACTAAGTATTTTTACAGCAACCTGAAATTTCTAGCTGTCCTGTGACGAACATGTACTCTGCCCAGGTGTTTTCTAACCTAATGGTCATTTTTCAGTTGCCGGTCATTTTTCAGTTCAGTAATTTATTAGATGAAGCAGCTAACAAAAACAAAATGAAAAAAAAAACCTAAAGCCTAGATTTGTTTAGGTTATTAAGCTGCATTTGAATAGTACATAGATTTGTAGATCAGGTTTAGTTAGCCTTTGCTTTAATTATTAGAAACAAAGCATAAGAACACTAAACTGTCAGTCCATCAGCACTGCTAGAAATTAATCCATTTTAACTCTCCACCTACTCAAATGTATTCTGACAGATTCTGATAGATTCCGAAAGTCTGGAAGTAATCGGTCTTAAAGAATAAACCTAGATCTGTGAGAAATTCCCATTTGTAAGGCTGGCTTGGCTTTTGTTTTTTGTTTGTTTTGTTGTTGTTTCTTAGGGGAGTTTTACTTTCCATACGAGTAAAAGTCAATGGCTTATTTTACGTGCAATTTTGAAAGTTAACAATTACAGCCATTCCCACCCCAGATACCGCCAAGTAAGTCTGTATAGACATCCGCCTGGCCTTATTTTTGGATTTGTATAATCATCAAGCTATATTATTATTAAATATCATTTGTTATGATTAGTGAAAGGGAAACGTACTTAAGTTAGGAAACAGTGGGTACAGTTTGAGTTTAAAAGCTAAAATGAACTGTGGTCAACTGGACACTCTAGTTTCTGTTGATGGGAAAACACTGAAAAAGTCTGAAAGAGGATGTATGATTAAAAGATCACAATTTAGAATAACCTAAACTACATATAGATACAGTTTACCTTTTGATACTTTGTACACTTGTCACTCCATTGTACCAACCTTATTTTGATGGTGAATCCTTATGTATCTATCTAGATCTTAGATGTTCCTTATTTTTTTAAGTTCTGCATCATATAAATATTAATTACAGTGTGTATGTGCCTGATTCCCTGTGACATGCTGTAAATCCACTAGAAAACCTCCTTCTATTCCCATTGGTTAAACAAGGACATCAGTAAAGGGACTGTGGCTTGGTACTTTCGGCTCCCTTTGTTACTAATTTAAACCACACTTTTGTTAATTTTGACTAACAAACTTGCTTTTTTGTTTGTTGTTATAATAACTTTACATTTTAAACATCAACTGTAATGCTTCATTTTAACATAAGTCTCCAAGCAATAGCACTGTTTGTTACATAAAAAAGCATTTTGAAAAATAAAACAAAACACTAGTATTATAATACAAGATACACCTATGCATGGACTATCTGCCAACAGGTGAGGGACAGTGGGTGACTATGTCTTGTAAGTATGCACACTCTCATACACAGCTATTTCATTACTTCCGATTTACTATAACTGGGAACGTTGACTTTAAATTCATTACAAAGGGTTCGTTTGTATGTTAAACCTATTTTTCCATAAGAAATGTAAATAGAGTTAATCCATGGAAGATCACCCACCCCTTACTTACCTTTGTATTGTCACAAAAGTATACAAACATCAAAGATTTATTTGATTGTGTTTGATACAAGATGCTAACTGTTGTACATTTTAAAAAATCAGTATAACAATAGATAATTTAATAAACAATTAACAGTATAATTTCTTTAAAGTGAGATGAAATTAACGACTGTTGTTACTATTTAAAAAAGGCCATTAGTGGTGAACTTACCTGGTTACTCATAAGTCCATTTGTTTATTTATTTGTGAAGGCATAAATAAATCTTGAATTTAGTTAAGCTATGTGTGAGCCAATAAAAAAACGTTATGTGTGTGGGGTGGTGGGGGGTGGTGCAATGTATTTATTTTTTGTTTAATATTCTGTTGATTAAGACTTGTGGGCTTCTAAAGCTGCTCAAATAGGGGGCGGATACCCCTAGGGGACATTTGTGGTACTACAAGACTTCCTAAAAATTAGACTCTTATGGGGGGGAGTATTAATAAAATAATAATCATTTTATCAATTGTTTTTAATAAAGAAAATCACGTAAATAATATAGATTGCATCTTAACTTACTACAACAAGAAAATACTTCAGATTATTGAGTTTAACAAGTAAAAATATGTTTTATTGAGATTATGTTTACACTAGTACTGAATCGTTTAAACACTTATATTTCAAGTTCTTTACTAATAATAATATAATATCTTTTTATAAATATTGATAAATGTATTTTCCTTTAACTTTATTTTCATTTAAAAAAATGCAATTTGTAATCAACTGTTTTTCCGTATTAAGTTTAGCTCTAGGATGTCGAGAAATTGGAAGATGTCATTACTTATCATTTATGATATCATTTTTAATATTATATCGTATCGTTTTAATCTAATACTGATAAATTGGATATGAAACGAAATAATCATCTCGGTCACTACTCCAATCACCACTCTCACCGAGACCCTGATCGGGATAGCGCAATGAAAGCGCAGAATACTATTAAATAATATCAGCAGTGACTGTAGTACCACATCTGAACTCTTTTCAACAATCGTCTTCATCAGTAGTGTAGTTATAAGGTTCTATATTGTATTAATAAACATTCATTACGAGAGTTAAACGTTTGTACTTGGTTGGGGTCCCGCCACAGTCCAAACCAGCAGCTAAGCGGGTAACCAGATATTCAAAAACAATACGTAATCCCATAATGCACCGTCCATCTACTCGCTGCATTACCTCATCCCATAAGGCATTGCGCGAAAAGAATCTTCTGGTGGTAGTCTAGGCAACGCACCTTATCTGCACACATAGGAACGCCCCTGAATCGCCCGCAGCCAATAAGAGGCTTCAGGCATGACATCATTGGGAGGCCTATTTTTAGTGAGGCAGCGGTAGCAGATAAGGTTGGCCTGCTTGCCGGAGCACCAGAGTATACAGACCTCGGTACAGAGAGAGCACCGCGAGAACAGCGGCTCAGATATCCAACAACTATCGTTTTACGCTCTTTTTACATTGGTTCGTCTGTTGACAAGTTGAATCGACACAGCAGAACTAGAACGTGAGGTTTTGTATCAGTTGTAATACTTTCGGACGGTTTGAAAACTTTTTCAGCGGTGAAGTTTGTCACGGGACAAGGAGTAACGTTCCAGACGGACTGAAGTTTGAATCCGCCTGATATCGGTAGGCTGTCTGATATAACTGTATTTCTTCCAACTGAGATTTGTAAAAACGGACTGTTAGTGAAACCAGGACAAAACCAAGAAGTTTTGGTTTCTCTTTCTATGTCTACCAAGATGGAAACTACATTCTACGACGACTCTTTGAGCGGCGCGTTCACGCAGCACGAGCCCGCCGGGTTCGGATACAACCCCAAAGCTTTAAAACACAGCATGACTCTGAACCTGTCCGACCCGAGCAGCGCGCTCAAACCGCACCTGCGCCCGAAAATTAACGACATTCTCACTTCTCCGGATGTCGGCCTTCTGAAACTGGCTTCGCCCGAGCTGGAGCGCTTGATCATCCAGTCCAGCAACGGCCTGATCACCACCACACCCACGCCGACACAGTTCCTATGCCCGAAGAACGTCACGGACGAACAGGAAGGCTTTGCGGAGGGTTTCGTGCGCGCTTTGGCGGAGCTCCATCACCAGCATATGCCGGCCACCGGAGTGACTTCGGCACCCCAGACTACCAGCTCGATGGCGCCCGTGTCGTCCATGGCAGGTGGGCCAGCGTACACCTCATCCATGCGCTCCGAACCACCTGTATACGCCGATCTGAACACTTTCAACCCGGCGATCAGCACTGCTCCGAGCTTCAACAGCGCCAATCCTGTAATGACCAGCTACAACACAAGTGTGCCTCCACAGCAGCAACAGCACACCATGCCAGTGCAGCACCCTCGTCTTCAGGCGCTCAAAGAGGAGCCGCAAACAGTACCCGAAATGCCCGGTGAGACACCACCGCTCTCACCGATCGACATGGAGAGCCAAGAGCGCATCAAGGCCGAGCGCAAGCGCATGCGCAACCGCATCGCGGCTTCCAAGTGTCGCAAGAGGAAGCTGGAGCGAATCTCCCGGCTCGAGGATAAGGTCAAGACGCTCAAGACCCAAAACTCCGATCTGGCATCCACCGCCAACATGTTGCGCGAACAGGTTGCTCAGCTCAAGCAAAAAGTCATGAACCACGTCAACAGCGGCTGTCAGCTCATGTTGACTCAGCAGCTACAGACCTTCTGAGCAGGGTGATGAAGCCCAGATGGAGTTAAGCAGATCGGACTGAAAGGACACGCAAGTCGGCGGTGTCTAATGGCTGTGGTACACTGGGATCGGGGACTGTGCGGCCGTGCGACTTTGCGCGTAACAGGAGGTCCGACCTCGAGCTGAAAGCACAACCGACTGTGTCCAGCGGCAAAACCAGGACAGAAAGCATGAAAGACTGTTACATGTCGTTCTTTCTTTTCGCTGACGAAGAGACTTATTCTTGTTCGTTTTTGACCAAGTTGTGCATGGACCTTAGTAAAGGAGCACTCAGTATTAGAGAAAAACAACTAATAGGAACACGACGGCCCGTTCAGGCGCGCTAAACGCAAGAAGTTATTTCCATTTAATTCTGGAAATGTTCGGCAAATGTTGACTGAATGAGTCGCAATGTACCTATTATGATATTAAACTGAATCGAATCGACCCTGTTTGAGTTAGTCGAGTTTCAGCGGTTTCTTTTTTAAAAAAGTTCTTTGATGAGGTTTCACTCATTGTTATTTGTAAATAGAGATTTAAAGGGAGTACTTAACTTTACCATTTGTAATAAAAGTGCTACATAATTTTTTATGTTTTGTTTTCTGACTCATCAGAAACTATGAATATTTATGAACTGTAATAAAGTATGTTCAAATTTAAAATGCATCTTCGATCTTGTTGTCTTTGTGGGTGTGTGTGTTTATGTACACAACTTCAAGATTTCACAACAATTTACACGTCAGAAAAATTGATTACAGGAAGTCTAGTGGGTCCTTGCCATCATAACACACATTTCCATATGAATTGTTTTATTTAATTCATCTACATAAACATCAATAAATAAATATGGAATATATTTCATTTTCAGCACATCTTATTAGACTGATTAGTAATTATAGGGAAGTCTGCTAAAAGTTTACAATAAATACATTTTACACATATTCAATCTTGACATACATTTATATATTTGAATCATACAACTTAATAGTATTGCAAACAGTACTATGATTATTCAGATTGTGAATTATTGTCTTTAATCTTTCATCTAAATCTAAATCCATACCATACAGCGTATGAGAAGTACTCTACTGATAAAAGCAGCCTTAAGATACAAACTCCAAAGCCCTATTTTTGCTTACAACAAAACTACTCAGCATTTCTAACATCTATATTAACTTTACTCTATTTCTCAGGTTTTCTTTCTATATATGGCTCAAATATCAACAGCTAGGCTACTTTTCTCTAATGCTATTAAATTAAAAAAGACATACTTGAGCCAACTGTGGAGCCACATTAATAGCAACATGCAACTTTAAAGCAACCGTTTGAATGCTGTTGCTTTATATAGTCTTACAGCAACTGTAGTGGTAGTTGAAGTGGGGGATATTTTAACTTGGAACTAGCAGGTAATATAATGCAGTGACACGAGAATATTGGCTATATTCAACACACAATTTTGCATGTACTGTTTTATAGCTTGATGCCGAATATAATTGAGAATTTGACTAAAGAAACGCTCGTCTCTATGAAAACAGATTATTCACAAGAGGGCGCTATCATCCTGTGGCTTAGAAATCTCTGAATACCCCTGCCCTACACACTATGTGGTATAATGAAATTGTAAATGTAAATTACAAGAGACTTTACCTAAACACGGTGCTTTATAACTGGGGAAGCTGATAATTTTGCTTTTTCTCGTAAATGTACACATTTAAGGGTTTGTGTATAATATGCATACACAAACCAATATGCAAATTCCCAAAGGTAAACTGGGTGTTATTTGAGAGATCGTTTTAAACAAGTCTGACACGTCTGTAGAATGATCTTACAATATAAATTAAGTAAACATGTGATAATTATATTTTAAAATAAATAATTAATATATTTTGCTTTAATTCGGGTACAACTTAGTCCATGCTATAAAGTTATAAATAGCATTGTATAAAGTGAATGTCTTGTTTTAAAATCCGGTCTTCCTTAACTTTTATGTAAAATGTATATAATAAAATAGGCAAAAATGACTTGCTGTGCAATTGTGTTTGAATACCTGAGGGGTAAATTATTTATTTTAATATATGTTATAATTCAATGTGACAGCGATGTCAAATAAAATACAGCCATGAAGACATTTTAATTTAAAAAAATGAGGAGTTTCCTATTTAGGTCTAGATCTAGTTTTGGCACAATTCCATTAAATTCGGTTATACTTAACGTTAACTCATAAGAAATGAAAAGAGTACACGTTTCAAGTAGGCGGGCACGATATTTTTAATCAAAAGCGAGACGTGCTTTATTTTCTACCATATTTAATATTTTATATACTGAAGAACAATACAAATATTTAGTATATGTTGTTTTACTGGCCAAACATGGTAAACGCTGACATCATACCGGAAAAGTGACCCCATAAAGACCATATAAGGTAAGAAAAGAGTCGGAAGATCAACGTCATCTTTGCAGCGTGTCTAGAGGGCGTGTTTCCGGGAAGTGAAACTCTCAAGTTCACTGTAAAGAATGTCTTCATAATAAATGTACGAATAAAAATATATTAATAAATTGATTAATAACGCTTATTATAACGTTTGACAAAACATTTTAAAAACCGAGGAGAAAGATTGTAAGCAGTAAGATGTTAAATTATTCAAATTGCTGGGTAAATGTAATTAACCATTATTTAATAAATAATAATACTTCAAAACACACACTAATAAAAGAAAGATTTTTTTATTTTACAAAAAAGTAGTATACATGTGTAATCATGCATATGCTTATGCATGTTTTTTGTGGGAGAAAAACATAGTACCTGTATTCACTCACAAGGACATGGAAAGAATTTGCTAAATATTGAAAATATAAAAATAACAAGAAAAGGAAGAAAATAGAACTTACATCTCCTATATTTGGTAGCTAAATAGCAAAACCTTCTTACATGACATAATGTTGGATAATACAAAAACAGATAAATTAATATAATTGC
>JAYDZF010000005.1:11943948-11960297 GCA_034509105.1 Microcambeva barbata | reverse complement strand
CTAGTCCTTGGTTCTAGGGGTAAAATCATCTGGACTTTGACAACTAATGAGAAACAAATGCAAAACATAATAATAATAACCATAATAATAATAATAATTACATAAACAATAA
The DNA here is from genome assembly GCA_034509105.1 of Microcambeva barbata. Lineage (NCBI taxonomy): Eukaryota > Metazoa > Chordata > Actinopteri > Siluriformes > Trichomycteridae > Microcambeva > Microcambeva barbata. Next base: position 11,960,185 of record JAYDZF010000005.1, on the reverse strand, counting down.
TAATAGAAACATTTTTTATAGTATAATCACAAACTTTTTTAGTTTATGTTTTTAAGTAAAATTCTACAGCAAGTACTCATCAAAAGTGGTCTAATGTTCCACAAATACTTTTTTAAAGTAATTGAAATTGCTGTTATAATAAGTACAATAAATATAATAAGTTTATTTGATTATTATTTCATTTAGTTGATATTAAGTTAGGATTATTTATTTAATAATAATTACTTAATATAACGTGCCGTTTAATGCATGTTCTTTCTAGTGCTGCCTTACCTTTTGGGGATCAATCTGAATATGTCTATCTGTCTATTTATCCACCTAGTCCAAGCTAGTGTAACTAATTCTTGGTGAATTACTTGTCAAATATCATGTAAAATGTGAATAAATTAAATTAACTTCAGGAGTGACCCACCATTATGTGTTGGAACTCACTGGAAATGAAATATGATGAGTATACTGGTCAGGCATAATCAATACAATACAAATTTTACAACAGTCCACAAAATTCAACCAAAAGACAGTCTATAACTCCCACAGAGAGGATACCCTTTGTATTTGAATCAACCCTTTGGATTGATTGTAAGTCTGTAACCTCCCTGTCTTAAAGCCCAGTTCTCACATTCAATTAAATTGTTGCTGCCAAACTTGCATAGTGTACAATTATACAAAATATATTTTAACTAACCGCTAATCAGCTGTTTGCTTATAGGCATAGTAAAATAGAGCATAGTGTACTCTTCTCCTGTTCATTACATTACCAAAAGCAGGACCTCGCCTCACCATGTCACCCTCTACACCAGATGAGTTACATTTGGCCTGCCTCAAAAAAGTAAACATCTCTACTTTTCTTTTTAATAAACTGCCTGCAACCAAAAATCCAGCTGGATCCTGGGGGGACTAATATATTACTTCAATAGTTTTGTAATAGCCTTATCAGTGTGCATTGTTTAAATAATGTTTTAACACTGGGCCTTTTCTCTTACCGTCTGGGTGGATTTTGTTGAATTCCTCCATGCTGAATGCATCCAGTTTATCTTTAAAGCTTGAGAGGCATTCTCTCACTCTATCAAATGAAACATGAAGATTTATAGTCATCTTGTGAGAGTCCTTGGCTTCATCAGCAAAGCAGACAACCCTGAACCTCTAAAAGGACAAATAGCAAAGCCACAAAATAGTTCTTCTTTAACTGATGTGGAAATATATAGTATCTGAATATAAATGAGAGGTGTGTTTGATTAATTACAGTTACAGTAAATTACAGAACCATCCATCACAATGGCAATTTATTTCGATACAATTTTCTAGTCTAGAACAATAAGCAATGTCTCTATATTTAACTGGGTTTATGATTCCTCATGGAGATGCAATTATTTCTGTGCATTCTGCACTCATAGTACAAGCCTAACTATCTAAGTGCCTATATTGTCTAGGATTTATAACAAGCAAATACATTTTGGACCTTAATTGCAATCTTCAGATCTCTCTCGGTTATCAACTCGGTTTATGTCTTTGATTTGTTTGGGACCGATTCAGAGATTTAACCCAAAGCCTCCCAGTGTTGTTTTGGCACTATGCTTTGAGACATTGGTTTTGGTCCTGACAATGCAGTGCAAATTGTAGAGATGCAGGTGTGTGCCCATCTACAGTTTGTCTAAATCCAACTAAATCAAAGTGCATCAGATGGACCTAACCAGAAACATTTCAATAAAGTACACAATATTGTCTCACCAGTTTTAAATGCCATGACGCAATTGTCAGATTTTTTTTATTCTTGTCTTTTAGTCATGTCAATCCTTAAAACCCAACAACGTAGTTATTGAAGGCAACTTCAATTAAGAATGTCATACCTTGAGGAAATGTACATGATCCCCTGTCTGAGACAACAACTCCAGCTCAGTGTCTCTCTTTTTAAGGTCAGCTATCTCCAGCTCCAGCTGTTCTATCAGTTCTTCAGCTTGATTCAGTTGAGATTTCTCCTGAGCTCTAATCAACGCTGTCACCCTAGAACATTTTTCTTCAATGGATAGTAGTATCTCATTAAATATCCTCTCACTTTCCTCCACTGCTGCCTGTGCAGAGATCTGTTTGAAGGATAAAAGTACAAGTACTTGCTGGCACATCTCTGGAGACACCAAAGTGGAATCAACCAGCAATTTCTTTGATCAGTTCTTACCTTAAAAGTTGTTATAGCCTGCTTAAGATCTTGTAGTTTCTTTTCTCTCTCTAGGATTTTCTGCTGAGATTTTCTTTGCATGTGTCTAATCAGGATCTTCAAGCAAAATAAAAAGATAACAGAAGATAGATTTTCAAAACAAGGGGACTCATGATTATGGGACTAACAGTTCTACATAAAAAATCAATTATGTAAATTATTACTGAGTAGCAGAGCTCTTACCTGTTTTTCGGTTCTTTCCAGATCAACTGATGCTGTTTTGTGACCTTTGTGTGTGTCTAACATACACAGAGAACAAATAACTTCTTCGTCTGTCCTGCAGTAGATATTAATCAGTTTGTTATGCCGAGAACAGATCTTATCTTGTAGTGGATAGCAGGCCTGTACTAGCTCATGCCTTCTGAAAGCAGGCGACTCATAGTGCGGTTTTACATGAATCTCACAAAAAGAAGCCAGACACACAAGGCATGATCTGATGGCTTTTTCTTTGTTCTCAGAGCAGATGTCACACTCCACATCCACTGATTTCAAGTTATAGTATGTAGGTGAGGCAACTTTAATATCCTTCAATTTAAGTTTCTCCACCACTTCAGCCATGACATTATTCCTGCGAAGAACGGGTCTGGGCATGAAGTTCTCTCGACATTGAGGACAGCTGTTAACTCCTTTCTGCGATGGAAGATTCCAAAAGTCGTTAATACATACCATACAGAAACTGTGTCCACACGGGAGAGTCACTGGATCCCTCAGTAACTCCAAACAGATTGAGCAAGTGAACTGAAGATGGTCCACTAAAATACTACTGTCTTCTGCCATTGTACAGATTTCAGAGATGCACACAGCAAGCTAGTGTTCTACTTTTCAGTTGGTTTCCTGATTCGGAATGTAGCTGGGAGGAGCAAAGTAGGCATACCTTTAGTAATTTGATGGGTGTGCCTGGAATGGCAAAACATGCTGTCTGCTCAGACTAAATTCATGGGGATGATTGCAGGTTTGCTCTAACTTTAAACAGCTTAAAACAGCTGTTTTAAGAAAATTATTTTTTTATAATAATATAATTATTTTAATATAAATATTAATTTATTTTACATCCCAAAAACTTGATTATAATAATTTATTTGTTGATTTTATTGATTGTATATTACAGTATCTTATAACAAGGCTAGACCAGATAAGCCTGTTGAAGCTGACTTGATTGGAATAGAATAGAACCTAGAATCAACCTTTATTTATCATTACACATACAATATAACAACATTCTTTCTTCACATATCACAGTTTGTATGGAATCTGGGTTTTGCTCATCTTCAATAAAAGAAAAGTAACCAGTAATTGCTTTATTTTTGAGAAAAGTTCATAACTATTTTGCAACAAAGGTATCCAAATAGAATAAATTCGCTCTGGGGAAGCTAGTATTTTAACTTATAGTAAAATGAAACTTGTGCTTGCTTTTTGTTAGTTTTTTTATCATCTGAACATATTATGTAAAATATTATGATTTTGTTATTGTAATGTAATACAATTTCTGAATAAAAAGCATACAAATATGGTTATACCTTTCTTATGCACAAATAGGCTGGACAGTTAAGTGCCCAGTAAAAGCCCATATAGTCCACAAGGGTCTTTACACTTAACCAATGTATGAAATTTAATGATTAATGTTCAGTCAGTGCACAGTTTCTAAAACAATGCTCATAGAATATTTTTTTTATTAGCAATGGGGTGCTTTTTATGGCCACAGATGTTAGTCAGCATGTAGCCACAGGCAGTGATGGCTTTTTGTCTTGCCTTTTACTTAAGAGATTGTGGTGGATTATCCTTGCAGGTGCTTATTGCAAAACAGTCTGCTTCACTGAACCAATTAGCAAGGATTGTTTCATCCCAGCTCATATAGAACAAGGCCCTTTTTAGAATTCTGAGTTAAGATTTTCTGTTAAGATACTCCTTTAAATTTCATAACTTGCCAAGTTATCACTTGTCTTTAGAAGCTGTGCAGAAAAGACTCGCTAGTTCTCAATCAGTCCCCTACCTACCACAAGTCAACTAATGTAAATAATTTGGTTTTGTTGGTCTGTTGGTTAAGCCAGTAACAATCAATTGAGAACTGCATAATTTTTTTTAACAAATGTTAATGCACGTTTCAACTATTATTGCAAAGAGCTGTATTAAATTATTGTCTAAACAAATGCATATATTTTTGACTTTGTAGCAAAAGTTGAGGACATGGTCATTAACTGCTTCAGGATTACTATACACATGTGCTTAAAAGTTTATAATTACAAGATTTCACATGAATTGTATAATTAACTTACATGGAATTATGAAACCGAAAACCAAATCTTGACCAACCCCAATTAAGCAAGTATGAATTAAAACATGAAAGCTTTATTGACCATCAGGGCCTAATCTTAATTTAAACTAAATTCAGATTTTTGTTTATTTGGATGGCCAGAAGACTTCCCAGAAACAAGGTCAAGATGGTCCCGAGTTTGATCCCTGGGTGGGGCGATCCAAGTCTTTTCTGTGTGGAGTTTGCATGTTCTACCCATGTCTGCATGAGTTTCCTCTGGGTACTCCAGTTTCTTCCCACAGTCCAGACATGGTACCAGGTTGATTTGAGACACTGAAATGTCCTGTAGGTACCCGTGATGGACTGGTGCACCATCCAGGGTGTTACCATGTGCCTTGCACCCGTTGAAGAGCTGCGAAAGGCTCCAGAGCCCCTCCTTGACTATAATTAGGCTAAGGGGTTAAAGACAATGAACTGAACAATTTGTAAAGCATACCTTGACAAACTTGCCAAAAATGACAGAAAACAAGAGACAAAAATATTAAGAATGTTTTTTTAATAATCTGTTCATAACTACCTAAAATCAATATTAGGTATTCGTTCAAGCTTGCATTATTGAACAATGCTCACTTAATAACGTAGTGTGAAATGGAATGGTTCAACATCTGGAATAGCTCATGTAAGAACAAGTGCTTAGTGTTTAGATGGTGCACTGCTGAAGCTTTTTGTCAGCCTGCTTCAGCAATATCCAAGTGTTGAGCATGGAAGCCCGGAGTTTAGACCAGACCAGGTGATTGGTCAGGCCCAGGATCTGAGCCGCATGCTGAGCAGCAGAGTCCGGAGACAGGACTGTTGAGCAACCAAGACCTAAAGAAAATAAAAAGGAGTAAGATAATTAATAATAATAAACAACCACTGGCAATAAGTCCCCATTCTGTTTGCGCAGTATAATATTTAGAGTTTTCTTCTTGTAGCATTCGAGCACCTCACTGAACAATTTGCACTATTAAGTGATTCTACAGCAAAGCAGTTAGCAAGCGCTTGCTCAGTTTAAAATCAAACTTGTCCAATTTTGTGGATACAGGGGCATTTAAGATGGGCACTAACCTAGACAAAAACTGAGGATATTAGATTAAAGCCATTAAAAGCAGCATTATAAGATTTTGCACACAATGAACAAGGGGTTTCACATCTTGAGTCATTTACCACATGCCCTTATGCATGCTGGAAAAAAACGCCAAAATGATGAAGCAATAAACACCCCAATGTCTTCTCTAATACGTAGTACCTGTGTGTGTGCATTCTGATAACCCTGATAGCAGGGTACTGATAACCCTGAATTCACAAGGCCAGTTCTGAAAATGAATGTTTACAAAGTTTGGTCTTGTAGTGCCCTTTTGGCTGGTACACACTGGCCCTGACCTCTAGTTCATCAAATTTTTGAATGAACCAGAACAGTGGAACAAAAGTTGTTTCATTAAAACCAGTTGCTATTGCAGAGGGCCAACAATAGACTGGCATTCTGGGCGAGGTACATAATTCATTGCACCCAGTGAATCAGTTCAAGTCAACACCTTGCACAGGTCATCATAAATTAATGAAATACATAAACAAAATCAGTCAGGTAATGTTGCATCTGTAAACAGAAAAACAATAAAATGCTTAAACCACTTACTGAACAGTCTCAAACAAAAAAGAGATAGCCTTACCGCTGGGCATGCGTAAAGATGACCAGATATCTTGGGCACCCCAATCGGGTGTAACAGGAGGACAATTAATTACAGGAAAAGCTGTGTTTCCAGACATCACAGGTCCCAAACCGTTGCTTCTTCCAGCAACCGCTACAAAAATGGTTGGGACTCCATCACCTGCAAAAAGTTTCACGATGGATATGTGGTCAATTCATCTGAAATCTCACTTGCGTTGCAACAAAATAAAAAATAAATAAAAACATGTACCCTCGTATTCAGCCTTTATGCGAAGTGTCTCATCAGGACCTTTGTGAGCAGAAGTGACTCTGAGGTCACAAGGAACTCCATACGTACTGCAAGCTTTTTTGATCTTTTCGCAATGTGCCATGTCAGAGGTAGATCCCATAAGCACCACCACTCTCCCACTCATCTGAGATTCAAGAAGCAGCTAAGAACACACCACCACAATACACACAGTTACTTTATTCGCTCTCAATCCAGTATGCACTACTAACACTTATGTACTCATATACGTAGAATACACTGCCTTCAAGCCAGATGGTGGCGACATGGCACAACGCAATATAGACAGATACTACTGAAACACTACTGAGACTACTACTACTTTTGCCTGCTCAAAGTCGTTCTTGGGGCTGGTTTATGCATCATAATGGCCCGGTTTCTACAGGACAATACAGTGTCTCTAAATGATTTAATTGACTGAAGGTTTTGGACTGTTGAAGGAAACCAGGGTTCCCGTTGACAATGGTGCGCATGCTATCTAAGCCACTGTGTCACCCCAAAATGGATGCAATTATAGAAAAGGTCCAAATCAAAAGCATTCAAGAAATGGACAAATGTGTTCAACTTTTTATATTTCTTGAACCGTGATACTACGGCATGTTTAAAGGGGATTCACTTTATTTGCTACAGACAATATAAATTTGGCTATTAAACATTTACATACCTTTGTTTTTCACCATTGTATTTTTTTACGATCATTATGATAAATTGGTCCTACAGATAAAATGCCAAATAATTTTCTCTTGATGATGCTAATAAATGATATCAGTAAGCACCAACAAGCTACTGACAGCTTCCTGCTCATTGAGGTTTGACAGCTTTCTTATAGCCACTTTTCTTTCTCTGGGAATTAAATCTGAGAACTTAAAACCCACTTGAGGATACGCAAGGAGAGTAATTTTGTAATTTAATTTCATCAGATGGTACTACATCTAATTAAACGAGACAGTGTGTATATGTACCTGCACTCGCTCAGCAACCCACTCAAAGTTTCTCTTGACCATTTGCATAGCCTCTGGTGTGATTTCTTTCAGGTCCCGGTACACCTGAACAAGAAAACGCTATGTTAATAAAACGCTATGCAAACCTTAATACAGCTAACAAGTACAGATTTTAAAATGAGGCACCAACTTTTTGGGTACCCAATGACAATTAGAAGAGATCAATGCATTCACCGTTCTGTTAACATGGTACAGGTGTGACTGTAATGATCCATTTAAAATAGCATTTTATGGACATGAACCTAACTGGAATTTATCTAGAACTGACCGCATCAAACGACCAGGTTTATAAACAAATAATCCAAATTTGCTAATAAACCTCATTGTTGGAAAAAAAAGATCCAAATTCAACAATTAATTTAGTACTTGCATGTCCTGCAGTATGACCTAGTATATTTTTTTAGATACCTTAGCCTATTACTCATAGGTAATGGCCTTCAGTTACCCTAGAGTTCTCAAGAATACTGGCGATCTGTAGGTCATTTACAATTATCCTTTATAGGCGACCAAAGCAACTTACAGTATAGTAAGGGCCCAACTGCAGCCAGCCAGTTGTGACAGTCTCTAACTCAGTCAGTAACTGATTTAAATATTTATTTATGGTCATGTTTTACAATTTGGGTACATTCAGAGAACATAAAAAAAACACAAGGAGAGGAGATGATGAACTTGGAGCTATGCCAGTAGGTATTTTATGTTAAATTTGGAGAGACTACTTGTTAGTCATGTTGAACTACACTAAATGCTTTTGCTTTATTGGTTGCTTGAAAACAGCCATTTTTCTATTCTAAATTGATAACATTTTTGCAGTTGAATAATTCTTGAGATCTGTAGTTGAAAATCTTACCTGTTTGTCTTTTTGTTGACTGCGATCTCCAGCTGGCCAGAGCCTCCATGAGTCATTATCAATAACATCAGCCAGCACAATCTCCTTGGTAGTTACATCCACACCAAACTCAATCTGAAAAATGTGTGGTGACACTGCAGTATTATTGTGATAGATTACTACTACGAGATGTCTAGAGCTAGACAAAAAAATAGAAATATTTTACTTTACGACGCAGGCAAGACGAGAGTCTCTAAGTACCTTCATGTCCACCAGGGTGCAATTCTGGGTGGCCCATGCCTTCTCCAAGATCTCAAAGATGGCCACTGTGCTCTTACTCATAATGTCCACCTCACAGCGTCCAATGGTCAAACCTGCAAGCTCAAAGCCTGCTGCCAACAGCTGCTCCTCAGACCATTGTGGGTCATTATTGGCATCATCCTATGAAGAAACAAATGCTGTTACTTTATTTGATTAAACTATAATGAAAATTGTGTAAAACATGGCATTACAAACCTAAACAGAACAGGGAGACACTGGTTACTCAAGACCCATCTTTTCAAGTTTATTGTCAAACATGATTTTAAGGTCATTGATGATTTTCATCTACAGTTCTCCAACTTGCAATGTTTTTGGACTGTGTTGTACCATTATCTCTAATTCCTAAAAAATGGTTGAGGTACAATGCCCCAGTCGGACACAGAAATACCAATTTCGAAACCTAACACCTTTACAACCAATTGGTATCCAAAGGTATAATCTGTATACTAAAGAGAAACTCATGTAAAACCATCTACTTCAAGTGACTTAAGCAAACTTTGTTGAAGAATAAACCAGACTTTGGACATGGTGCAATCATGAACAAAAAGAAAAGTATAGATGAAGGTGTCCATCATGTGTTGTCCTTATCTAAAACACAAACTGAGCCATTTCATCATCTGACTGACCTAAGCTTCAAATGATAAGGACATAATCTCAGAGTGATTATTGATTTTGATGAGACCAACACACAACATATTTGATCAGTCAGTATATTGACATAGTAACAGTTTCTAATATTAAGCAGATCAACCATGGGCATTATTTGAATCAGTCAAAAGTCCCACCTTAAAAAACATCTCCATTTTTAGTGGTGAGAAGCGGTAGCCTTCTTTGACCCCTGGGTTTCTTTTGAGGAAGGAGCCTGTGGCGATACGTCTGCACACCCACTCGATGGGAATCATCTCACAGCGACTAGCAATGAATGCTGACTCAGAATGTTGCTTCACGAAAGCAGTCTTAATGCCTGATGAAAAGAAAAAGCAAATGATCAACTATTTGAAAAAAACAAAAGCCAAATCACTAATGACAAGTTCATCAGTTCAGTTATTATTCTTAAATCACTTATCCTAATTAGGGTTGGGTAGGGGTGCTGGAGCCAATCCCAGCTCTTCAATGGGTGCAAGGCAAATGGTAACACCCTGGACTGGGCACCAGTCCATTACAGTGGTGACAAGAGTTTAAACAATTTAAACAAGTAACAATGAAGTGCTTAGGGAAAAGGGTTTGTGGTAGGGTAGCAGTAACATGCTAGGATGGAGAATTTGGTTAATTTTTCTGAAAGTGGGGCAACAGTAAAGAACATGGTACACAATGAAACAGAACCTACAGAAATGTTCATTTCATCTGGTGTCAAAATACGAGTCTTAATGTAGTGCTCATCATAACTAGTTGCTCCAGTTCACTGAATTTGATGTTGAAATATGTTAAAAGTACCATGAGTGTAAATATTAAACATTGTGTCTGCAATGTGACACTACAGCACTTAAAGGTAATAACCAAGCTCACCAGAGTCCTGCAAGAGCTTGAATACACAGCTGGTGGTTTTATTCGAGATTGCTGCTTTGCCTTCCATCTGATCCTTCCGAACCGCATTGCCTGCTGTGATCTGATCTTTGGACTGGACCAGAACATGCCCCTGCATGTCCAACAGCTCATAGATTTGCTTCGTCTTGCCTTCATTGAGTTTTTTACCAAGCTTAAGATCTACACATGGTTAATACAGAAAGTTCATACTTTTCTTTTAGAAAAGTTCTCTCTTATTCATGGATAGCAAAGTCATCAAATGAAGGAACACATTGATAATAGTAATATGAATCCATTCGGCTGCTCCTATCAAGGGTCGCTAGATGGGAATATGGACCACATTAATTAGCATGGTTTTTATGCATGACACAACTCTCTATACAATTTAGTGTGTCCACTTAACCTGGCTGGGGGTATTAGGACTGTGGTAGGAAACTACTTTCGGAAAGTAACCAGTTGATTACACAATCAATTGGGTGACCAGTTACCACTGAGCACCTTTACTAGGTCTTAAGTGGACACGACGTCACTCATACTAGTCTCGTGGTATGTGAAACACTAGACTGTATTCGCACAGGACCAAAACTGTCAAACTATTAGTACGAAACAAACAGTTGCTAGACTTTTGGTTTTGGTGTTTACTACAAACTGGTATTAAATAAATCTTTTTTTTAGGAAGACGGTACACATAATACATCTCGTGGCGGGAGACCGCGCCGTAACACAATATCACACTAAATGACAGCGTTATTGAATGCGCACTGGTAGAACGAGCCACGTTTTGTTACTTTGTGTAACTATCGATAGTTTACATCACTAACACGAATCAGAAGTGACCAACTACACTGAAAAAACCGAACAAGAAAATAAATAAGCTAAACGACTGAACACTACAAACGTAAATGAACAAATTACACACCTGTTGTTGACGCCATTTCAGAAGAGTGTGGTTTATCCTGCAAAACAAGAATTTAACAATTACAAACAAATAATGTGCTGAAATCTACATGACCATACTACGTTAAATACCGTATCAGAGTATATAAAGCTGTTTGTGTAGAGCGGGTGGAATATGGAGGGATGTGAAGTAAGCAAACACCACGACGGCGACGAGACGCCAGGAACTCAATGAATTTATATATAAAAAATCAGTGACGCCATCTTCACCACGTGCAAACCTCTCCCGTCTTACTCTTTGAACTCACACATTTATCCGCCTTTATCACATTTATTTTGTACACTCTGCATATTCGAGTACGTATTTGCTGATGTACTTCAAAACGAAAGTACTTTGTTTACACGTGTGATATTTCAATCACGTCAATTGCGCGTAACCTTTAAAATAAATGATCTATAGTTTATAATAACGCTCTGCCAGAAGAGTAGAACACACCTATTTCAGGAGTTGGTACGGTCCGACAGGAACGGCGGCGTGAGACAGCACGTGTTTGGACCGAGTGATTTTCGCTCCGCCTGGGGAGAGCAGCCTTATGAATTTAAGATTTTTAAAGCGCAACGAGAAGAGCGTGGTGAACTTGGAGTGCTGCTAGTAATGGAGTTTGAAGAATCTGGTATCGGGGAGGAATGTGGAGTTTTTGGTTGTGTTGCAGCTGGCGAGTGGCCATCACATCTGGAAGTAGCGCAGATTTTAACACTAGGGCTAGTAGCTCTACAGCACAGGTAAGATCAACGCACACCTGGTCTAGACCCTGGATGCATTGAATTCTAATAAAGTTTAAACGCCTAGCAGAGACCAGCCAATATTTAAGTGTATGTGAAGGATATTTGGTATTAGTGAAATTATATAGACATTTTGCAAATAACTGTGTAAACTTTAGTTCGTGTTAAATCTTAAATATTGGAAGTGTAGATTAAAACAGTTACTCTGAGAGCAGTGATTGATTATAACACGGCAGTGAACTTAACATTTTAAAGACATTTTAACCTGTATACACAATTCAACTGGACTCGATTTCTAGTTTAACTAGTATAAACTAGTAAATATACGAGTTTGATTACTTAATTAGCATCACAGTCCCACAGGCATAACGGTTATTCTGCAAAAATAGAATTTGTTTCACTTACACAAACACAACAACTTCTTGAAGGCATGTAATGCCACGCCAATTTTTGTGAAAGTCCTTCAAACACAAAACTAATAACTGCGCACTAATGATGGCAAAGTAAACAAGAAATTATTTGCTTTTATCTTTTCATATTTTAAACAATGTCCTTTTATTTCTGGAGGTAGTTGCAAACTATGTAAATGTATTATAATTTTGTGGGTATGCTAAAGGTGTTTTGAGTCAATTCAGCAACTTCACTGAATGATTTGATGGTGCAGGATTTGTGGCCCTGGTCTTATTGATCACTACTGGGTGCTTCCAAATGCCCATATAGTAAATGATGCTAGTTTGACTGCACCCAATGACAGCATACTCAACACTGACCCTTTTTTGACAAAGAAATTCTTCTCAAAACCTTTCACTGATTGATGATTACAAAAATGGTCGGCCCTACATAAGCTATAGGAACAGGGCATTATCAACAATCAAGCAAGCTTAACATTATGTGCTTGGAGGCCCAAAATCAGTGTACTTATTAAATGCATTAGGTTTGCAATAAAGCTGTTAAAATTAAATGGGTCAGGTGAAACTTCAACCGTTAGCTCTGGTACCAATACAAAGATTTGTGAATCAGCAACTATATTTAAAAGTTACTTCATAGTATTGTGTATTTATGCTGAATACGTGCAGATAATTAAGTTAAGAAACTGTTGCTGACTTTACACGTTTCAGAGTGGACATTGTTTGGTCAACATGTGTGTTGCATATACTTCAAAGGAATCAAAATAGGGATTGAGGTTATGGAGGTATGCATAATATTTCTCAAAACTTATTTGAAAAATATTTGAATGCATAAGCAGGCACTGGGGGGATCAGCAAAACTTTTTGTGAGCAGTTATGTTACTCAAATTGCAGCTGGTGCAATATTTATTCTCTACTGATTAGTGTACAGACAAGTAGTAGGCTCACCAGGTGTTCAATAATGGTAGGAGTGGAGACCATGGAACACACTGAGCTGATTTCCATGATTGGAATATATTGATCCTGCTCTTCTTTGAACTGGTAGTCGATTTGCTCAGACCAGTCTGTGCTGCTTTCTCCATCATCCATGCTTTGTTGAAACCTTTTACTGGCCTGACCGTAATCTAGAAAGATAAGACAACATGCAACCAGATCAGCAGACATACAAAAATGTGTTTTTAGACTACTGTGTACAGTTTTAGGCCCGTTTATAAGGAATGACTACTTCTTTATGGACTGCTTGTTGCATTCGCTCACCTAATTTGTACTATTTTTGCTAACTTTTACATTTTGCTAATTTAAGTTTCAATTCTTCCAGCTAAATTCAAGTTGAAAGGAGTAAATTCAAAATGTTATTTTAATATTATCATTCTGTTTATTAAATATATAGATGTATTTAAGCAAGTTTTACCCCCAAACCTAATAATGGGTTGTGTCACCCTTGCACCAACTACAATTAAAAGTTTATGATGAGGCTGTGACATCTTTTGGCCCACTTGTGAGCAGTAGCTCACAAACATTTTGCACCACCTACTTTCATGGACAGCTAGGGACAGAAAAGAATAAAAATACTGCTCACAAATGAACCTTTTTCACTGCAATGAGATGCTGCTTCCACTCGGGGTTATATCAAATTATACACATCTGTTTGTTGGAAATTGCTAATGTAGCGATCTCAAATAATCATTTTTTTCTGGGTGGAAAGGATAACAAAATTGCCTTCTGCATCTTCCATTAAGGTCTGCTAGAATTGCAATTTGCCCAATAAATTGTATTTGTAATTGTATAATTCTGATTCTTTATACAGTATGTTTTATTATCTGACAAGTTGTCAGTGAGTGAGGCAGTAGGTTGGTGGATCTAATTAGATTGTTAAATTGACTGTATTTTATTCTATAGCAGGAATGCACATAAGTGGTGAGCAGGTAATCATGCTTTGTTAGACTTAGCATTGCACTGCAAAAATAAGTGCATTTGTGTACCCATGTACCAACAAATCGTTTCCTCATAAATATTCCGTTCCTCTTTTGCCCTCTGCTGGTATATAGTGTTCTTTTTTAGATTTAGAATACTATTAATCACTGTGTAGTGAAAATACACACACTAGTGGGGCAGTGAGCACACATTCGTGGGGAACAGATAGAAATTAAGTTCCTTGCTCAAGATTACTTAAGTCATGACCTGTCAGCTCTGAAATTTGAACTGTCAACCTTCTGATCAGAAGCCCAAGTTGTCAATGTTGGGCCTTTGATCAAGGGCCTAAACTCTCAGTTAGTTTTGACTGTAAGCCACTTTATATAAAAGCATGCTGCTTGAAAATGTATATGTTAATTTAAAACAAGGACCTTCATCTGTTCCTTTGCGTTTTTTTCCTTTTGTAGACACACTCCTCTCTGCAAATGTCTCAGTGTCATCTACACACACAAACACCATATGTTGTTGTTACCGTTAGCAGATTTATTAGATACTGGAAAAACAGCCAGCTTTGTCTATTACCTCTGTTTACTCTGTATTCCTGATCTCCATTTGAACTACGTGTGGCCAGCTTACTGGGCAAAGGCTGATCCTCATGTCTTGACTGAACGTTGTGTTTTGACTTTACCAACATGCTGCTTCCTCGGGCTTCATGCTCATATTCTTCCTCAACTGGATTTTCTTTCCTTCTTGAAATGGTATCTGAAATGAAATCTGTTCTGGCATCACTTTGGACAGCTCTGGTGTTAATCCCAGAAGACGTGGTCAAAATGGTATTGGCCATAACTTGATCACTTTCAACAGCAATAATGTCACAGTCTCTGTTTCCAGATATTTCACAGATGGAATGCTCCTCAAATGTGGGAGAGCTAAACATAGTGGAATTCCTGTAGTGGCCTTGGGTGGGTCGGGACAAAATGTTGTCTAGCTGTTCATAAAACTTCATTATGCGACGAGTGTCTCCAATGTCAGCCTTGCCCCTCTGTAGGGAGCGATACAGATATTTCAGGTTCTTGTATTTGGTACGGCACTGCTTCCAGTCCCTTTCCACGCCCTGCTGAAGAAGTCTGCGTGATATCTGCACGAATACATCCTTGTTTCGTGTAGAGCCTTGGAGTTGCTCTTGGATTGTCTCCTCAGACCAGATATTGAGCAGTGCCGCCACCTCCTCTTCAGACCAGTTACGGCCAGAATCATGTAGAGTAATTATGTTCTCTTCCTCTGATTGCCTTCTAGACAGTGGTGATACAGTTGCTCCTATATCATTTGTAATAAGATTATGAGAACCTGTGTTAATGATTGTTTGCAGATCTGCCAGACTTTCATCTGAGGAAAGGCAAAAGGGAAACAAAGAAGAATTAGAAGGAATTACCTCTTAATATGGACTTCATACATTCTTATTCTGCTGGTTGGAGTAAAAAAGTTTTATTAACAATTTGTTAATGAAAGACCATGTGTATTTTCCTATTATACCCCTGCTATAAACAAACATTGTGTCCTATGGTATGTCTCGGTACTGTTCAAAAACTTTTTGTGACCAGTTTGTGCACTGTGTCACCCTCATTGTTATCCAGTCTTTCCCTTGCTGTTACTGAAAAGCACCTCCGTACTACTAATAGGTCACTGTAGGAATGGTATTAGCCAGAATTGTGCTGTACCAGGGCAGAACAGCAAGCTTGTCTAGTGAAAAATAAAGATTTACATTCTCTTCAGACCTGATTATCTTTTACTCATGCTGCAGGCTATCATAAAGGTATATGATGTTGTCAATGATGTTGTTAAAAATGTGTTTTTAATTATTTTAAATTGATGTGTCAATTTTAAAACTGGCATATACTCCTTTGTTATTTCTACAAAGTTTCCATTCAAGTGTTTTCCAAGACCCAAATCATCAAAAGTTTGTGAATTCCACAAAAATGGCTCAAAACGAAACCCTGTGTAAAGCATCTGTCATATCCCATAGCAGCTCAAACCCCAGCTTATTCGTGGTTCAGTATTTGCGGACTCAAATTTACAGAATTCAGTTAAGTTTACCCTACTTGTGCCA
>JAYDZF010000005.1:11585530-11599289 GCA_034509105.1 Microcambeva barbata | reverse complement strand
TTTGTCTGAGGTATACACACAACATGATCCCCACAAGCTCCTGCATGTTCTTACATGTTCTATCTGTCACATACCATCGTGTCAAAAGCAGATTTCGGCCATACCTGGAATGTTTTTCATTCTAAATATTTTTAAGTTTGAATGTCCTGTATATCAAAGTTATCAGCAGGCGAATTAATCAAACTCATAATTCATGACTGAACAACAAAGTAATATAATCTCTTAAATACTCAAAAAATGAGCTTGCAAAAAATGGTACCTTAAGACTCAACTGCATTTTGTTCCTAATCCCATAGCTGAAGAAATGGTAGGAACAGGTGACATTCTTGCATGGCAGCCTCTAAGCCCAGAGCCATAAAAGTTGGATTTTGTGTACAGTATAATCTATGTTTCAGCAGCTTTTGATTTATGACGAATCTGTTTTGAATTATACAGACAGGTTTCTGAGAAATCAGGGTTCTGTCTGACCTTAGCAAGAGACCAAGAAACATTAATAAGAAGCACATTTATTCGTTAATACATTGCCCTTTTACCACTCTATACAACTACTTTATTTTGCTTTTGGGTATTTAAAACTAACCTTAAGTTTTAGTTTGCTCTTTAAAAAGGATGGGGCTTGCTTTGACTAGTTACATACTTGGATGATTGTGCATCTGTATACTAATAATCTTGCTTGCCTCCTAACTGCAAAGATGTCTACCAATTGTTCAAACATATTTAGCATTTAAAAATACTGTGAACCAACCTGTGGTAGGTTATGATCTTTTTACAGTGCAAATCTAGTTTATATGAAAATATTTTTTCTTCAATAAATTAGATATGTTGCAAACAGCAACATTGTGCAACAATGGAATGGAGCCAGTATATACTTCAGTTACTGACACCTGAAAGTCTTTGCACTAATTACACAAATACGTAGACAGGGATGATTACACTTGCGTTTTTTAAATGATAAATTATAACTTTTTGTTTGTTTGTTTTGTTCTTTAGAACATGAGGCTGAAAATATGGTACAGGTCTAGAGTCTGAGTATGACAGCACACTTAAACAGCAACATTGAAGAAATCCAGCAAACAATAAGGGTGACCCTCGAGTGTTGAGTTCTCTCCTATGGAGAAATGTGACAGGTGACTTACTGTGCCTGTCCAAAAAGCAGCATGCTCCTGGACTGTTCTGACCATTGCCCAGAGGTAAGAGGGAGGGGACAAAATTGTAGCTACAGTCTAAATTATTATACTATTATTAATTAGTATATTTCTCTAAATGTAATGTGGACCCCTTCCCCTAAGAAAAAATAAAACCTGCTCAAGAGCTCTCACACTGAATGTCAAATACGCATTTGACACTCAGTGTGAGAGCTCTTGAGCAGGTTTTATTTTTGCATGCTCATGTATATCTATATATGTTGATGAGGAGATAATCAGCGTTCTTCACCTGTCAGTGGTCATAATGTTATGTCTAGTGTATAATCCTAGTGGAGAGTAGAACTCACTTACAGACTAGTATGTCCACATAGTCAGGTCTCACCGAGTTATATTATTGTCAATCTAACCTTTTCTGAGCTTTAAAGGTTATTATGGCCAGAATAGCACTCTAGAATGAAAGTGCTTTGTTTAACTCACGACATTTGGCTTATATTTGTGGTCTTGATGTGGACATATTTGATGAATGGACCTCTCATGCAATAAGAGTGGCTAATGTGAGGTCGCTGCTTGATGGTTCATTGGGTAAAAGCCTCAATCTCATAAAAAAAGAATTACTGTCATCATATAATAAGTATATAAATATCAATCAGCAAGGGTGACCAGAAATGACTTACTGTGCCTCAGGCAAAAGTGAACAATAAACGGCAAATATTTTTATGCTTTCTTTTTTTATTGATTCAATCGAATAAAGTAAATTGATGCTAGAGGTTCTACTTCACTGTACACGGACAAAAACTCATTAAAATCACATTAAACCATAAACATATAAATACTTTAAGATTTTAAGGCCATTCTGAGATGAGAGAACTCATTGATCCTGATTATTTATTATGTCTTGATTATGTCTAAATAGAAACAATTCAAAAAGACACATTATAGTATAATTTTTTTAATTAAACAGAATAAGTAAAAGCACAAGACATCTAAAGATCTACAAGCCAGATCTACCACATATAACATCAGCGATTATTTTTCTACTCTGAGAAGACCCATAGGCAAAAATAATGTAAATTAATGAGTTTGGCAAAAACAATCTCACCCTGTTTACCCAAAAGCTATTTGTAATACCTTTCTGGGGTCTGATGAGTCTAAAGTGGAAGTTTCTGGACAACACGGGTCCTGTAACATCTGGGATAAGGCTAATGACTTGGATTTTTTTGTTTCTTGGCAGAGATACTGAATCTTCTAGCCAAAAAAAGTTAGCAGTTGAGGCACAAATTCAAAACAATAAAATTACATTTCTGAACTTAAATGACTAAACTGAATAATAAGCCTTAGTACCGTTCAAGTGTCACCAACACTGATTGATTTGGCACAGTTTATACACCCCGGATACCCTCCCTGATGTATTCCTCCTATTTGATCCAGGCTTGTGATTGGCACTACAATGCACTAGTTTTGTGAGGGTGGGACCATCCAATCGCCATTGACTCTAAACACTGGGAAACTGCTTAACCTGGGCACACTAAACTGAATAATACAAGTTCAAATTAGGTAATGGGTAGGGCCCCACTGAATTCACAGACTGTATTTTTTTTTTAAACACAGATTTAACAACTGGTTGGGAGTTTTCAAGTTTCACGCTGCTTTGCACTTCGACATCTTAGGGATTTTGACTAAACGATTGCTATTGCCATCGCATCGCTAGGACCGTCGCATCGCTAGGACCGTCGCATCGCTAGGACCACCTCACAGTCCACAGTCCACTTGACTTTTAAATGTCATGGCAAATTGCACTTTACATGAAAAAGATTCAGTTTGTGACATGATTTTCATGGCCTTGAATAAAAAAAACCCTCACAAGAATTCAAGCCAATGGATTCAAAAATTGCCTTTTCTTATTGTTCATAAAGAGGCAAACAAATATAATTTTAATAAATAGGAAAAAAGTATTTTTAACAATAACACACCATACTTGCTAATTCACAAAAGTATTGAAACAGATAAACATACAATTTAAACAATTGAATAAGACGTCATATTTAGTTGCAAACCCTGTGCTTGTAACTGCATCAAGCCTGTGACTTTTGCATTCTTTTTTTGTTTGGTGTTTGTTTTTAGTTGGTGTTTGTTTTAGGGAGTTATAAGCCATTAATTTTAAAGCAGGTGCACTAACTCAAAAAAAGCAAAAACTCAATAATTCAAGAAAACAGGTTCACAAATAGCCCTTTCT
This sequence comes from Microcambeva barbata, assembly GCA_034509105.1. Lineage (NCBI taxonomy): Eukaryota > Metazoa > Chordata > Actinopteri > Siluriformes > Trichomycteridae > Microcambeva > Microcambeva barbata. Next base: position 11,595,911 of record JAYDZF010000005.1, on the reverse strand, counting down.
TACCGTTCATGAAGAAGCAGACAAATATAATATTAATAAATAAAAGACCAATAATTTAATAATAAAAGACCACACTTGCTAATTCACAAGTCTGATTTATCCACTTCTAATTTAAAGCAGTGTTGAGGGAAAAAAAATAATGGCTTGAATTCTTTTTGTATCACATAATGTAAAACATAACACGCAGTAATAGCAGTAAACAATTATTTTGCACATTTAAAAGTAATATACAGAACACAATATGTAAAGCAGGAATCAAATGCACGGATTTGCACATGCAATATTCTGTCCCCATGTTTCCTTAAACAGTTCTATGATTTCTTTCCCAATTGTGGACAATAACAGTAATGAGTGATAAATGAAAAACAAGACGTGGTAAACCAGAGGCAGAATTTAATATAGCAGCATGTGGGACTGGAAGGGAAGCTTAAATGTGTTAACACAGGTTTTGTTTCCTTTTATTGTTTTTTGTCTCTAAGCCAGCATGTAAAGCTGCCTTCACAATGATGCCATGAGAGAACAGAGCTTATTATTCACTGTGGAAAGTGGAAGCAATGAGTGATTGTACTGAGCAAATGTCAAGCCATGTAACAGACCATGAAAACCAAACAAATTTAGAGCAGACTGGAGCACCATTTTATTGATGTGCACGAATTACCATATAGCCAAAAGTATGAGGACACCTGACCATAAGCTTGATTTGTATTCCCTTCTTAAACATCTGTACACCAACCTTTACCTAAACCTTTAAGAACTCATATTTTAATTTTTGCACCACATTTTTATGTATTATATTATTATGTTACTACTACTATTGTTTTCTATATTATACTATATTGCTTTCATTATCATCATTACAGTCCCCTCCAGAAGTATTGGAACTGTGAGGCCAATTGCCTTATTTTAGAGGAAAATATTTGGCTTTGACATTAAAAGATGGATATGAGGTAGCAAAACAATTTGTTTTGGGTCATTATCTTGCTGGTAGATGAAGGATCAGTTTAGTTGCATATTCCTTTAAATTGATACTGCTGTTTTCTTGTGTGACATCATCAACGTAGATCAATGAACCCTTCAGAAGAAGCCATGACATTACCTTAGCTTTCCAAATGGTTGTACTGGCTGAGGCCAATATTTATGCAATGGCTCTGCTTCTCTCAGCTTCTCAGTAGCTTGCTTTTCACCCATAGACAGCTCTCTGGGATTCATCTAAAGTTCGATTCTACCTATAAATGTGCAATCTGCACAACCACATTGTCTCAAATGTGTCTTTTAATGTCAAACCCAAATATTTTAGTCTATGACTAAAATAAGGAAATTGGCCTCATTGTTCCAGTACTTTTGGAGGGGACTGTATATATAGTGTTAAATTATACTGTATTATTGTACATTATGTATATTATTATAGATGTTGTTAAATGTACAATGAAATTCTATCTAAACCATCAATGAAACCATTAACATTTGTAGAATAATTTGAATAATTTGGTGAAAGATATAGTCGAAGTTCCAAATTTACCAAGAGGGAAAATGTTTCAGCAGCCTTGAGTAACTAGGCCAAACCTTTTCTACTAAGAAAATCACTACAACAAAAATCCTTCTTTGGCAGACATGGAGGAAATCTGGTCTTTGTTCTATATGGAGGATGAGGTAAAACAGGATGAAGAGATGAGCAAGCTCCTTGCAGTCATCAACCCTCTGATTCATCCCATCTGAGATTTATCTTGACCAGACACTCAAAATGCTTGCTCACTTGGCTCTGTGCAACAAAGAAAGGTTGAAATACATCACAGTCCTGATTCCAAAACTTATAAATCTGATAGGTGCTAGCAGATATATGTTTTTAAAGAATGCACTGTGTACCAACAAAGATATTTTTGTTTTTTGGATTTCTCATCTGTGTTGGTTGGTCCAACATGGTCTCTTTCTACCAAATAGTTCATGATGGGCATGCCAGGAGTCTACAAATTGTTAATATTAAAATGTGAAATATTTATGAGTCATTCTCTTGTAATATGGAGAAACAGTGACTTTTATGTAAAACACAATTATGATGTCATTTGTGAAAAAAAACAATAACTGAATATAGCCCCAAGCAGTGATTTCCAGAGGCAAAGCACATATTAGTGTGAGTATGGGATCCTTCCTGAAGGAAAGGATAGGATGTAAAATAACTTAATTTGACACTACATATTTGTATGTGGGGTGAAATTCTATAGAATAGTTTGTGCTCAGACGTTGTGATTTTGCATTGATCTATGTGGGCAGAGCTCAATGATTCTTTTTTTTATTGGGTACGTCACAAGTAATCATATAACGTTATCTGTACTCCACCAGCTGTATTAGTACTATTTTAACATTAAATATTAGGAATCTAACAACATACCCGCCCCCTAATATGATACATGTCATTATACTGGGTTCATGATATTTTTTTAAACAAAATGAAATTGAACACAAATTATGACAGAGCGTCGTTTTACAAATATCTCTTTATTTTTGTAAATAAGTAATGCCCTTATTTGAGGTCGGTCCAAACTATGCAAAACAATTTTGAATGAAGCCCTGTTTAGCTAGAAATTCTCAAATCTGGCAACCATTTGTTTAGCGCCAGTGACATCAGCCAAATGAGGTGTATAGCACCAGTGCCCACTGCTGATTATCGATTGTGAATATTGATTATTGATTCAACCGGTTTAAATGCAGGAATTCAGTTCTTAACTTCTGGTGCATCATTACATGCCTGGTAATGACGAACCTCTTTTCCAGAAGTGTATTTTAGTCTCGATTGTTTTCCTGGTTTCATTGTGAATATGAGCATATTAAGAATTCAAAAAAATTGAGACAGGAGCATTAATAAAGAACAATCCGGATTCAGCAACACCATTAACCCTCTGTTCCTTTGAGTCACTTTGGATATAAGATGCTGTTTTAAATGCTGAGGAAAAGGTCTTTAAAATTGCCCTGCATTTTAATTTAATCACTTTAAGAAGCAAATTAGTATCATCTGATATGCAATATTAATAGAAATAATTCAATATAGCATTATGTGCTATGTCATTCATAAATATAATAAACAAACAACAACACATTTTCATTAGTCTTCATTACCACCAGGGTCACAACAAACCTACCCAAATAATCCTACACCCAGAGAATTTTTAGAATAAGTGTGACAGGGAGAAATAGTCTATGTAAACATGCTCTCACACATTTTAAGTGAGCTAAATAGAAAACCATCCATATTAAGCATGTGTATGATATTCTAGAACGTTCAAACCGTTTTTGATTTGAATAGAATGAACAGCAACATCACATCATACTGGTTTATTATTTTGAAGCCACAATTAACCTGAACTGGAAATCTGAACATATTACAGCAAAAACTCAGTCCTAAAGACCCACATTTCAGGACCTTTTAGTGAGCACAATATGCCAATACAAATGATTGTCCAATGTGGATAAACTTGCTTAACTCCAAATATAATTAACACCTATCTAAATATATTTCTAAACAATACACACAAATAAGAGGGTTCACTACAACTTGTTAATATTCCTCCATTGCTGCATGTCAGGCATTTCAATAAATAAATAATTCAAAAACAAAAGAGCAAGTAATAAGATAAAACAGGTTAATAATGTGAACAGGTTGTAATAATAGTTTGGTACAACAGAAGAATCCAGGAAATTGAGTCTTCGATGAGGATCACATGATCTCCAGTTTTTTTTTCAACAAATCCATGAGAAATATTTAAAGCAATGTACAGCACTGAATCAAGAACTGTCCTTAACAAAACAGAAAGCAAAAGCCTCATGGTAACCACGTCCAGAAGCAGCATGGACTAGGCTAAGCCTATTATCAGCAAAGTCAAAAAGCCAGGGTTTGTTATGGTATAGGATTGTATCAGTGCCATTGGCAAGGTTCATTTACATACACTTCTGTGATGGCAGCATGAATACAGAAAAGAACACTGAGATCTTGAAGCAACATGTACTGCCTTTAAGACGACTTATATTCCAGGGACATCGACAAGACAATACAAAAATGACAAAGGCTTGATTTGTAAGAAGAAGGTATGAATAGTGTGACAACGACAACCCTGTACTGTTGCACATCCTAAGACGTGTTTGCAGGATGAATGTGACAAAATAAAACCTGAAGCAATAAATCACTCTGTATCATATGTGCCAAAATTTTGATTACAAGTATTTGCTTTCAGTTCCAACTTTTTTGATTTGGGGTTGTAGAATACATCTAGGACAAAACCTTAGAATATTCTGTATAACTGGTTTTCCACCTCCTTCATAGAGGGAACACAAGTTTTCAGGTTTCTAAACCAAACAAGCATAAAACAAGATAAGAAAATAAACACAATGCTACAAATTGAAGCAATTATCAAATTTAAATCTGCTGAGGGGGTTTAGGATTAAGTGGAACATGCAGGAATAAATAATATTGTTTATTCCACACACACACACACCTTCATACTTTCAAAAAGCATCTTCAGGCGATCGCGAGGACTAGTACTCACATGATATAAACTTACACCCCCACACTCAGCAACCCTGTGGGGACGAGATCTGTGATGGAAGAATTTCAGGTCAATGTTCTAGAATGCAACAATAAGCAATTGTGTCTAAAAGAAGGTCATTAAGATGACTGAAATGTATCGTGTTCAGAAACACTAACCGTTTGTCTGTCTGCTTGAATACATAGATACATCTGAATGTCTTCAGACATGTGCTAGACAGCAAAAGAAATAAATCTAACACACTCACTTACATTAAGCATGGTCACCCATGGATGAAACCTTGTCAACCTTGTTTCAATTGTTAAATTGGGGAAATCACATTGCTGGCTGTTTGATGCATGACCTCATCAAAAAATGTGATTTGATGAATACCTAAACAACCTTTACATAGAAAGTAGTGACTTTGGGTGATTACGTGGCGTAGGGGTTAAAACATGCTGGCACACCAGAGCTATCAGAGCTAACTCAACGGTTTGAAATCCAGCCCTGCCCTCTGGCTGGGTTGGTCGTCTACATCAACAATGATTGACAGTTGTTAAGAGAGAGAAATGATGGGCAGGGACTCCACATAGAATTGACAAATTATGCTGGCTGATTGATGTCATCTGAATAGAGATGAGGAATACTGCAACCGGGCTGTGGTTCTCCACACGCAATGCACCCTTGCAAGTGAAAAAATGCAGTTGGCTACTGTGCATGTGTCGGACAGTCTCACTCTTCTAATCAGAGAGGGGTCAGTATCAGAAGAGGGGAAGTATAATCCAATTGGGTAAAATTTGATGCTCTAAATTAGAAGAAAAATGGAAGAACATGCCTAATTAAAAATAGTATATTTCAGGCCCAGGCTGGTGCTGTGGTTTCAATTCTTAAAAAGAAAAACTGAGGGCAAAGGGCAAAGAAATCATGAAAAGCTACCCACTCATTTCATTTCAAGTTGTAGCATAAACTTTAAAAACAATGTTATTGATACCAATCCATGATGCATCTGCAAAAGCAGAAATCTGGGAGTGTGAAAAAACAAATAATAATTTTATTTACTATTTTATTTTTTGTATGCAGGAATTTGTACACTTATGTTTAGTACTTTATCATACTTGTGCTATTATTATTATTATTTTTTATTTATATTTTCGACAATACAAATTTTGTGTTTTTTCCTGTAAATAAAGCACATTGAATTGAGAGAGAGAGAGAGAGAGAGAGAGAGAGAGAGAGAGAGAGGGGAGGAGGATTTCTTTTCAAAACCTTATGCTTATGTACGTGCATCCCCACATGACACTGAAAACACTTGATCTCAGTCATAAGACAGGCTATAAACCATTTATTTACTGTACCTACCATCTTCTGAGAAAACCCACAGGCCACAAAAAAACTGCTCTGCTGTGCTTATGCAGTCGTGGCCAAAAGTTTTGAGAATGGCACAAATTATTATTATTATTTTTTGCTTTCACAAAGTTGCCGCATCTGTCGTTTAAACCGTTCGTCAGATGTTTATATGGTACAATGAAGAACAATGAAGCATTCCATGAATTTTTCAACATTTCATTGACAAATACATCCCATTTAAGCAAAGGCTTAATATTAACAGTGTGGACTCTTCTTCTTTAAGACTTTTGCAATTCGCCTCGGCTTGCTGGATTTCATCTTATGGGCAAAATCTTGAATGATGGCAACCCATTCTTGCCAAATCATTGCTTGGAGTTGGAGAATAAAATGGACAGCAGCCTAATAAAGTGACATGTTGGTTTTTATTTATAAAGATGTTTCAGTCATGTTAAGCTCAGAAATGTTGTGCGTCCACTTGTTATTGTTATAAGTGTGACATTTCAATATGCAATTTTAATTTTACTCAGCCTGTTCTTGATTTATATTTGATTAATTTGACTCAAAAGCAAGATGTAAATTAGTAACTTCTTTGGGCTGTTGTCATTAGCGGATCGTGGTCCACATTATTGATTTGGCATGGTTTTTACTCTGGTCTTGGGCACTACAAGGTTTATACTGAGTATTATTTCGAGGGGTTCAGACTCTCTGTGCTGGTGTGCTAGTGGAAAACCCTGCTGCTCCACATAGAAGTTGTTTAATGAACAGAGTACATTTGCCTTTACCCATTGGTCTACAATCTTAGCTCTAAACAATAAATAGTTACCAGAACAGGTTCACGTCAGCCAGTCTGATTGTTATTGAGAGTTGGAGGATTTAATGCCTCTCTTGTTGAGGTAGAGAGCCTGATCGATGTGAAAAGATGGGTGATTTGTTCTGGAGCTGGCACACTGCCGCTCAGTGTTTTCAGTGCGTATTGTGTTTTCAATATGTGTTTAGTGGCGGCACGTTTCTCGTCTAAGTGATAAATCAATTGAGGGTATCACTTACAGCTCTGGAGTTTTAATCTGGGCTTGAGATTTAGCCGAAACAACAGCTGTCCCAGTGGGTAACAGGAGAACAGCCTTAGGCAGGGTGCAGGCTCCGGAGAGGCCTAATGAACACAAAGGAGCTGTCCAACCTCTCACGGCAATACTGCAATGTTTCCCCAGCTGAGCCAGACAGTGCAGAGCAGAGAGCGCTGAGAGGAACTGAGAGGAACGAGAGATGTTAAACTGGGGGTCGAGTTACACCTGAGAGAGAGAGAATTTCATATCGAACAAGGCTGAGAGGTAACTAATCTATTTAGTGGCCATTTTGCTTCTGAAATCCAAATGCATCATAAATGGGATTTGATCGCCTTGTTAGCGGCGATAAAGCAAAATCATCTCAGATTGGGTATCGCTTCATAGCTGCCAAGGGACTAGCTTGTTCTGTTCGGCTTACTGTTGAAAGAGAACATCAACAAACTTTGTTTGATGTGTCATTCTATCGTGTAACGGTTTTACAAGCAATATCGGTCAGCGCACTCATAAAAGATCTTAATTTTAGAGCCAGGAAGTATCATTGTCTAATGTACTGTCTTTAATAGTAGCTACAAAATGTATGGTTGGCTTGTAACTATTCAGAATTTTTGTTTGCTTTGATTGTTTTATAAGAACTGAATATCATGTTTTTCACTAATATTCAAGACAGACATGGTAGTTTCTCGGTACACAGGATTCACAGCCATGGACAATTTTGTATCTCCAGTTGACCTCACTTTAGACTGTAGGAGGAAACTGGAGCACCTGAGGGAATTCACTTCGACACTGAAAGAACATGTAAACTCCACAGAGAAAGGAACTGGACTGTCTACCTGGAGATCAAACCCAGTGCCTTCTTCCGTCCGCCATGGTGCCACCCAATTTAAGTTCTAATTGGCCATTGCTCCTAAACTGAGAAACTAAGCTTCAACTGAATATTTTGTAACACACAATAGAATAAACATGGTGGCCGATGCAGGTCAATTCATTGTTTTGAATGGCAATATGCTAACTGCTTGCTTAATAGCGCAGCACGATGTAATGGCTGTCTAAGTCTGTTGGAAGAACCTGCCTCGTGATAACTTATTAGAATCCTTTCTAATTAGATCGCACCATTTTAGACAGTAAGCAAGGCAACAGCTACACCAGATATTTCAGAGATATTTAAAGTGAGCTCAGTCGAGAATACAAGAATACCTGTCCAATGTGGCATACACCAAGAGAATAGTACATACCTACATGATTAACCCACAGACTTCAATGTTCAAGTGGGCCTTTGTTCTCTTAAAATGGACAGCGATGGCCTAGTGGGTAGAGCTTTGGGGTAACAACGGTTTAAATCAGTTATGCAGCCACATGTTGGCTCTTAACCCTGTCTGCTCCTGTACAATGGCTACATTTATGTTATGACCCATGCTTTTAAACATCTGGGATAATGTTGAAAAACAATTCAAATGTACTGTAGACAGATGTAAGGCCTGATTGCCTGAATATGGCAATGTGATGGAATATTTTTCTTCTTTCTTCTGTTTCTGAATTCCCCCCTTTATCTGCCAGCGTGTCATTGATCAAAATAAATTCACTGCTGCTTGCACAATCTTGATCTGATTAAGACGGATCGTCTGATCGATCCGCAGCCACTTCTCATCACCTGCATGTATTGGCATCACACATAAGGAGCAACATTAACCATGTGACTCAGTTCTGCCCAGTTCTCACTCACAAAAGCCCAGACTAGTCCCCGAGGTCGTATACTACAGAATTTGTTGGAAGAGACTGCGTTGTTAGCTTTTCAAATTCAAGAGGTGATGTGTTAGGCCACTGTGCAAGCCCAGCAACATGAAAAATTCAATTCTGATGCCAATTAGTACTTTCTAATGTGACATTTTCTTATTCACAGAGCATGAGGGGTCACATGCTGTGTAGCCTTATCAAACCTTTGACCTCATGAAACATCTATGGAAAGTGGACAAGTTTGTGATGGGGCATTTACACCTGAACTTGTTTTGTTTAAAGTTTAACCCTGATTTGACTCGAATTCAGAAATATTCAAATATCTAGGTATTAGAACTACTGTTGAGATGGTGAATAAAGTGTCGAATCATTTCGCAATTTCTCGATGGGCCAGTGTAATAAAAACTCCAGCGACCAATTTAATGATTACCAATCAGTGATAACATTAGGCTTTGTATCTCAAGCACACACAAAATATATGCAGGAGCACAAATAAAGAGAGCCTGTAGCCTCCAGAGATTTGATATATGATTATCTAAGAGTAATAAATAAATAATAACATCAGTGTTGTGTGCAGATCAGGATGTCAGAACATCACATTTATCAGTTCAGTAGCCCAATGTGCAGAGTTGAAACAAATTGTCTGTGCTATGTGTGCATTCTTTTTAGATTCAATTTACTGACAGTCACCTTCCTTTACAGGTCTTTACCAATGATGCGTGGGAAAGCAAATGAAACTAAGAATCCAACAAATTCATCACTTTGCTACTTGTCAGTTGAGTTATGTCAGCAAGCTTCACAGAGCATGTTAAATATGCTGAAAATCCAAAAGTAAACCACCCTGTAACTGTCAACTAAATGGTAGCTACAGGTGGTGGACGAAATAAAAGAAACAACATGAACGCATTTGAAGTGTCTCAATTATAATTTCAAAACAGTTGCAGTGGTATTTGATATAAAAAGCTCAGGCAGTTATCTTTGATATCTAAGATCTCACAGCAACATTAAATCATTCTCAAAAGCCAACCATGGACAAACATCAGCAAACATCAGTTTTCCATACAGGACGTGTTCCTAATAAAAAGTTTGGTTATTGGAAATGATATTTAACAACATAACAACACTGTTGCAGCTGATAGCCTCGTTTCAATGATAAATGGAGTATAGCTAGTTGTAGATTTTAAAATGAAGTGATTCTTAGTGTACTAACTGCACTGTCAAATTAAGTGAATCATCCAAACACGTGATAATGACGTCCAGTAGTTGTTTTATTATGATAATTGTTGAAATAAATGATGCGTAAACACTAGCCGGGTGTCGGAATACATCCTGGACAGAGCACTAGATCATGACAATGCATCCATTAGATTTTACTATTTACTGTCCCAATGTTAATTCATGACAGATTTAAGTGAATACACAGACCAAGATTCTTAAAACCCTCCATTTGTTTTGATAGATAATTTATGGGGCAGTCTCATCGATGTTTATTTAAAGCTTACTGATTAAACAGTATTAGCTGGTTGATGTGAGGGTTAAGCACCAGCCTCTAAAAACATATAAATGGCAGTTGAGATAAAATCTTCTAAAAACTCAAGTCAGTCCAGACTGGTTAAATATTTACTCTGGTATATGTACATGTTTCTGTACAGCTCAACAAATGTATGTACCGTGTTTAACTCTAGGTTTTTACTGTCTATATTTGCATTAACATTTGAATTGTAA
>JAYDZF010000005.1:11562511-11574312 GCA_034509105.1 Microcambeva barbata | reverse complement strand
TGTTTTTATAAAAGTTATCTATTTATGTTATGACCAGTGCCTATATTAAACACCTGAACGTAACCCATAAATAAAATAGCAGGGGTGTTCACATACTTTGTAGCAAACAGTTATCACAACTACAGAATCATGCAAAACAGAACCAGATCAATTGTATTATAGTTTTATGTGTTCATAAGATGAACCTACACATCACTGCAAGCATGCTCGGGTTTGGCCATCCTATAGCCACTCTTGATCTTGTTATAAAAGCTGGAGTCCACAACCATGCCAGGATAAGGTGTGCCACCTGCAGTGGATTGAAGATGTAAATATACATATTACAACAAAAATACCACGTCTGTTTAATGATGACAATCTAAAGGTTTTATTTTACCTAGAGAGAAGATCTCCCACAGTAAGATACCAAAAGACCAGACATCACTCAGGGTGGTGTACATGTTATCAAAGATACTCTCAGGGGCCATCCATTTCACTGGTAGGAATGTCTGTGTATGCATCGGAAAATAAAAAAGATACAAATGAATGGAACCAATATTCAATTATTTTTCAGAAACTAAAATTAAAAAGTTTAAATGGGTTATCTGACACTTACACTTCCTTTGGACACATAGTTGTTGTCATGCATGATGTCTCTGGCCAGCCCAAAGTCGCATATCTTTACGATTTTACCCTGAGACAGCAGGACATTTCGAGCAGCCAGATCTCGGTGCACACACTGCAGAATAAAGAGAGATTGAAAAATGAATGGAAGATTATACCTGGTTTAGCAAGCTGTTCTTCCAGATATAATTCACTCACTGATAATGTGTCTTTCACACTATTTCACCATTACTCATGACACACAGGTTTATAATACCTTAAATGAAATAGCAGATGCACATTGGGTTCTTATTTTACTTATCAACTAATTACATTTTGCCTATGCCATTGCTGTTATGTATGTAATGTAAATATATGTTATTTTATTTGATTTATTGACTTATTTGATTTATAATTTTTTAAAGCTATTCTACTTCTCTCTCTCTCTCTCTCTCTCTCTCTCTCTCTCATTTAGTCTGCTTTACAAAACATCAGATATGTATAATGACTTGAACCACTCTGGAAGAATTTAGAGACTCATAAACCTTAATTAATACCTGCTGTGTGCTCTTATATAGTATTTAATTAATATGCCATAACACAGTTTAATAGCATATGATTCACAGCAACACCCTCTCTCTGGTGCTATTTATACTGTTTGGGCTTTACATATGATGATGTGAGTTTAAGGAAGTCAGGCTAGTGCAAAAGCTATTCTAACCCCTTCATTTAAACTGGAAGACACAGTGACCAGTTTCTTAAAACAGTTTCTTAAAACTGCAAGCATAAGCAAGGTACTAGAAACTGGAGACCTTGGTGTTTCAGACTGAATCAAAAATAGGAATATTTAAAGCATATCCCCAAGTATATATAAACAGAAAATGATTTTAAATATGGTGAAGCAATATACCATGATATAAGAATATTGGTATAAATATATTTAATATTTAAAAGTCAGTACACTATAAGGCCAAAAGTATGTGAACCATTGGGTGGTGAATTGGTCCCAATGTCTGTAAATCATGTAATTCATGTACTCATATGAATTTTTAGTTCATTTTGCTTTTAATCTCTTAAATAATTTGCTTAAACATCTTCATTTTAATTAATAGGTGAAAATAAACTTAAACATAATAAAACATACTAAAATAGTCGAAGCAATTTAACACTCTAAAATATGTGATTCAAATACTTTAGCACAGACTCTGTGTTTGTTCAAACTGTAGTCTAAGCTTAGACTCACATTTTTGGAAGCAAGGAACTCCATCCCTTTGGCCACCTGATAGGTGAAGCTAAGAAGATCCATTGTTGTCAGCCCATCTGAGTCATCTGATAGAAGTTTCTCTACCTCACTTTCTGTTGGTTACACAAACAGCAGAAATAAGCACAGTCAGCTTCCACAATATTTAGTTTACGTGTGTGTGTACTTTTGTGCCTGTGTGGACACCGTACATTAATCTGTTTATGTACATAAACCTTGGCAGTATTTTAATGGCCTGCTCTCACAGGTCTTAGTAATGGCGGGGGAAAACATGCAGTAAACCCAATGGGCTACAATTACCTTCGGTAACTGCAGGCTACACAGGGTGCAATGCATAATATAAGCAGACACAAGGGTGAACTCCCTGACTATTGCTGGCAAAATACAAGTGTTTATGTATGTGTGGGTGGGTGCACTTTTAGGACATTCTACCAAGCCTAACCAGATGCAAGGAAGCCAAACTGAACAGGGTCAACAGAAAGAACACGAAGCAGAGGAAAACAAAGATAGAAAAATGAGAGAGAGAGAGAGAGAGAGAGAGAGAGGGTAAAGAGTCGAGGGAAAATGTGTTAGGCCTCAAAAACAACTAAGAAATACTCAGGGGAAATTGACAGATGATCATCTCTCAGGGTTAAAAGGTTTGCTCAAACTGTTAGTGTCTGACAGAGAGAAATGTTAAGGGTGTGTGCGATCAGTGCAAAATTAAATTATCAGTGTAATTATCAAGAGCTAATTACAAAATAAAGATACTGAAAATATTGTAGAATTGCCATTTTATCATCATATGTCCTGGTTTTTTAGCATCTGTCTATGAATTTGCACAATTCTTTTATTATTTTGGTTGGGTGATGCAGGTAAGTTTGCATTTTGTGTAAATCTGCATCTTACCACTGAAATGTTTTTGAGATGGTGGATGATCATAGTCCTCCCCTGAGAGGTCAAAATATTTTGATGTGTTGCTCCTCTCCAACATGGGAACATATTGCATTGTGTCTGCCTGCTTCATATCCATGTAATCTCCTTTTTCCTCAAATGACAGGATCACATAACTGGGAGCACACACATAAGCAAATATTAATACCTTTTGAATACCCTATACTAATACCATCTGAAGTCACTTCGTAAAAACAGGTTATTTTCCTATTTTCACATAATGGACCCTTTCACATAATGTCAGTTTAGACATTATATACACAGATAAGCCAGAATATTAGAACAACTACTATGCTGTCAAAACAGCTTTGGCCTTCTGAGACCTAGTACTGATACAGCATCATTAGGTCCTACAGGTTTGTCCTGGTGCTACCTCACAGATAAAATCTTTTTCTAAAAGTTTCACATTGCAGCCCAAGACAATGGGAAATATATTGCGTTGTGTTTTGTTGCTTAAATTATTTGCAAGTTGAGCCACTCTACCAATGAGTCTCAGTCCAATCGTGGCTACTGATAAATGGTCTGGACTATTTATCCTTTTATTGAAGTCACTCATATCTGCAGTGTTTCACTTGTTTACTGAAAGCAACTATGATAATTCCAACATTTAATATAACACTGACTATGACATTCACAAATACAAAAATGCCATACTCATTTTGGAAGGTCGTAATGTTTGGATAATTATATGATTACCCAATATTAACATTAAATCAGATATGAAATCCCATATAGGTTGTAAATATTTACAATAAACCAGCTCCACATTTAAAACTAATCCTACTAAGACTGACCTTCTGCTGCTCTCATCAGCTGGATTTATGCCAAAGATGTCCAGGTCCTTCTTGCCCTTCTCGGAGTGATGGCTCAGAAAGTTATCTCTGTTCTTATGCAGGTAGTTCACCAAGTCTCCATAGAAGCAGTATTCAGTGATGATGTAAATAGGACCTGGTGGGGAAAGACAAATTCAGAAGCTCCTAAAAGGCCTGTATGCAAATCTTGTGGACTAATTAACCCTGCCTGTTAAAAACCAAACCACAGCAAAGCTACACTCCTGTTTAACCTCTTAACCTCTACATTTCTATGAACAGGTGTTTGTGTGTATGTGTTCATTTGTGTGCTTTATTCCTGTATGTATAGATTAAACACACAATGTCTATTTCCAGTCCTTTTTATATCCTTTCAAATAGTAAAAGTATGTTATCAAAGTGATTTACTAAGGTAGGTACAATCTAATCATACATTTGAGCAGTTTTTACACCTACAACATTAAACACTGAGCCACAACAGCAACATCATTAAAATGATAATGTGCTTCTTGGCTTACCAGATTTGGTGCATGCCCCCAACAGGTTGACAATGTTGAGATGTGGGCCAAGGTGAGTCATGATCTTCAGCTCTGACATCAATGCTTGCTTCTCACTGGAGCGAGCCGTTGCTGAGGCACAAATCAAATCAAATAACATTTGAAACAAGTGTTAACAATTTTCTGTATATTTGCTGAATTGTGTTTTTTATCGACAATGTTTAGGCAATGAAAACAAAGTGTTCACTCATCTTTAAAAAAAACAAATCATGAAACCCGAGAAGTGGTGTCTAGACTTTTGCATAAGTTTGTATATTTACATGTAATTTGACTCACGTTTCAACATCTTTACCGCCACCTTCATTACTTGCTGAGAGCGACTGAGTCCATACGCCGTGCCCTCCACCACCTTGCCAAAGGCTCCTGAACCAAGAATGCGTCCTGTAAAAACACATACATACACATTAAGAATCATTAAAGTACTAGCAATTTAAATGTTATAGCGCAGTCTATTAAATAGTGAGTGGCAGTTTCACAAAGATGGATGATCCAATGAACAACTCATGCAAATCCCTTGGCTCGTTCATTTAAATGACACAAAACCCCTAAACTGCACTGTCCAACTGTTTACAGCTGTGATCCTGCCTACAATCTCACTCAAACTCACTGAGGATTACACATGGGTAGCCAACACAACCACACAAAGGAAGTGACTTTGATTGCATCACAACCACATTTACACCTCACTTTAACCATTGTGAACACATACACACACAACTACTTTTACACCTCTCATAAACCACTGTAAACACACACACGAGCCGAATATTAAAAATGCTGGTTTCCCTGCTACTATTATAATGAGCAAATGACCCCACTTAAATCAATTACATAACCACATAGCATGTTGAACCTTGCCAGGACTTACCCAGGACAAGCCCATCCCGTGGAAACTCCCAGCGTGTGTCATAGGGCAACTGCATGGGGTCCACGTAAATGTATTCATGGCCATCCGGACTGACCGATTCAATGACCCGCCACCTAATCTCGTATCGGGGTTTCTAAAGGGTGCACACATAAAAAACTCAAGTTTTAGACTGATCTAAGATCAGAATGTATTATACAAACAGACTTCAAACAGCAAAAGAGGAACATTGTGGGAATGATTAAGCATGCAGGTGAATGAATAGATGAATGATTGAATGAATGAACAGATACAAATAAAAAGGAAAATGTCGATGGATAAATAAATGTGGAGATGAGTACCTGTTTCCAGATAATGACCAGCACAATGAGTGAGATGATGACAATGACCAACAACACCAGAACAGCAGCTGCCACGCTGAGTTCAGAGTGTGCACCTAAAGATATCAATACTCAGTATCAAAGTTTTAAAAAAACTAATTGTACATCCTAAACAGTGTTCTAAATTTTTATTATAAGTGTAGAATACGCCATTTTGATCAAACAATAAGAGTAATTGTACGTAAATTATATTACAATATATTGCAAAAAGCAGGACTAAAAGGTGTATTAATTGGGAAAGCTGTTTTATTTTCATTGTCACATTATATTGGGTTGATTCACCCCATTATCCACCAGTAGCTTACAAGTTCATTAATTATTTTGATCTACTTTCATTCAGCAGTTTAATATGTACTCTTTTTAACTTTACATTTGCTGAGAATTGGGCAAGCCACTTGACTGTCATAACTGCATATTACTTTATTCGTTGGCTGCATATGTTTTCTAAATACGCCTCATTATCCATGGTGCCTTTACACATATGCAAGTCACCCATGTTGTTGGCACTTTTATTTAACCTTTAATTTAGTCCTGTCCATAAACACAAAAAACATACTTGTACTTGAAGATAATGTTCCCCAGTACAAAAATAATACAATGAATCTCTATTGAAATTATTGAATAAGTGTTTCAAAGATATTTACCATTGGCCACTAATTTGACTTCACGGGAGACAACCCCCATGTCATTCCGGGCGAGGCACCGAACAGCGATTGTGTTCTCTAAATGGCCAAAGATTACATGACTCTCCAGCTGGTTGTCTTGGTCCAGTTGTGTATCTACAGTGATGCCTGTAGTGTTGATATCAAGAGGTAACCACAGGCTTGAGTCGTTAGAACAGCTAGGAAAAACAAAAGCATATGATGAAGTTAGTATGATGTGTATTGTATAATTGGGCTTTGGAGATTTGACTGACAGAAGCATGTGAATTGAATGAGAAAATAAGTTATTCTAAAACTATTGCAGGTGTTGACCAATTAGCAAGGTCTTAGTCATGCTTACTGTTTGATGTTTTTACAGGTGTACCACTCCACCTCAGGGACTGGAGTACCTCCTGCAACACACACCACAGCCTGGCCGGCTTCTGAGCCATGATGGAGATCCATTAGATCAAGGATCATTGCAGGAACTGCAAAACATACAGAGTATTACCCAATAAACTCAAGAAAATAGAACGAGAACAGAACACTAACTACCACCTTGACAAGCTGTGCCACGTTGCAAATAGGTGTTAGAGCTAAGGTAAGACACCCGCACATATGTAAATGCATGTAAAAAAGAAACAGAGTGAGTAACAAAGAGTTAAGCATAACCAAAAAAGAAACGTATGGTTCAGGAAAACAAACACATGCAAATGCAGGTAAATCAAGCTGCGTTGGCAACACCTGCAAAACATTTTTAGGCCTTACCCTTGACTTGCAGGCTAAAGGAGTGGCTGACACTTTGGTTGCCATTACTAACTCTTATGGTGTAGTTTCCACTGTCCTCTGCCTTCGCTCTAATTAGAGTTAGAGTGCTTCGGTACCTGCACCAATAAAATGACTTTGGTTACAATTCTTAGATATAGGAATGGTAAAACAAACTTTACTGCTTTGAACCTTCAAGTCGTTGACTAAATAGAGTTTTGGGGGAAACTTCTAACTGATTGCTGATGTAGACAATTTATTTATGTACTTATTAACCACACAAATAGTAAGATATCTAAGTTTTTTAGATATCTAACCTCGTCTCGCTGATAGCCCGGAAAGAAGTGGCAAGTTCTGCAGAAATGTCACCCAGGACAACACCATCCTTTAGCCACGTCACTGTGGGTGTGGGGAAAGCCTCAATATCGACTAGGAACTCACGAACCTTGTCCAGTTTGGCTGTCTCCACAGGAGCAAGAGCTGGAGCTAAAGAGACAAACTCCTTTTCTAGGGACATTAGAGAAGAAAAGAAATTTGATTTGGACCACAATTACTCCTTTCTAGCCTCTAAACCTCAAGAACATACACATGTATTACTACATACCATAGACAGTAACTCTAAGCTCTTTTAATAGGCTTTCTTGGCTTATAACGTCAACTATAGAGCAGACATAGATTCCACTGTCTTTAACTGTAGCTTGAGGCACAGTCAGGGTGTAGCAGATTTCCTGATCTTTCTTGTTCTCCTTCAGTGTATATACTCCATGACCCAACTGTTGGAGCAACACACAACCACAATTACAGAAACATGGATTTACTTTTTTAACAAACAAAAATCAATAATAATAAAAATATAAAACCTTAATGATAATGTTATTTCTGACTTACTATTTTGCCAGGGTATTTCCAGATGTGCTCAAGTATCTCACTGCCTTTGGCCACACAGTTTACTGTGATGGTCTCCCCAACCAGCAATGCCTTCTTCTCAGCTTTGAGCTCCAACTGCAACCCTAAGCCTTCTGAAGAGGGACATGGGTAATAAAGCAAACATAAAATTAACATATGAAATAATAATAAATACATAAATCATAACAAGTTCCTATTTTGTTGTAAATAAAACAATTATTCATAGCTGTACCATTACCTGTCCAGCCATGGATGATATACTCTTCACTGTTTCGGACTTCCCCATTCACAACAGCACGGCATACATACGTCCCGGCAGTGAAGACTCCCAGGAATCCCCTTTGACTGTCGTAGACAGCAGGGACAGCCTGCTTAGTCTCCATGTTAATCAATGTGACGTTGGCACTAGGGTCCGAGACACGGCATGGCACCTCCATTTCATCATGACTCGTCAGAATATGGTTCATAAACGGTGCCAGTAAGGGAACAAATGGCTCATCTGGATCTGTGTGGTATCATTAAAGATTGTGTAAAAGTGAAGCAAACACAAATTAATTTGAAGCATAGTATGAAAATGCCCAATTGTTCTTTATTGTTGATTGTTTTTTATCTAATAAAAGAAGTGGGTTTGTTTCACAAACTAACTCAGAGTAAATTCACTTTGTGAAAAAGCTGAAAACATCGAGAAGTCTGTGACTGTGAAGTCTGTGAGGCATACAAAGCTTTAATATTTTTATGAAATAACTTGTTGCACGCAACAGTCAAAATGTTAGACACATGCTATGCTATATAATCTTCTTGGTTGAGAAAAAGATTGAGTTTGTCACATCATTGATGCTAAGTTGTTTGTGTTGTTTGTTATCCGAGACAAATATTTGAAGTACTAAAATACAATGTAGTCAACTTTCAGAACATACAACAAACATCCATACCTGGCACATAAACATAGATGCTGCTCTCCCCGGTCTGGTTATAATAGGAGCATGTGTATTCTCCTGTGTCCTTTGCTGTGGATGTATCCACGGTCACTGTGGAGATGAAGAGGCCTCTCTTGTTGTCCAATGTCTGCTCGATATGGTAGTCAGGGCCCTCCCAGGCCACCTCAGACTGGCCACGACATGTCAGTCTAAATGTGGAGTGGAGAGAAACCACCAAAGACTCTCTTCTTGGCCAAATTACCGGAGCCAGCATGGATTGAGTCAGCTCGTGCTCAGCTGTTAAAAAACACACATAATCATGTTGTAATTAATAATGGTACAATCCTGATTTCTAGAAAACAACATCAGCTGTACATACATCACAACCTCAATATTAGGAAGGTGGTCACAATATTATGCCTAATCACTAACCAGTGTATCATGTGGCGTGTATCAGATTTTACCTCTGACATGGAGCTTGAAGGAAAATGTATTGCTCTGTAAGCCGGCCGAGGCAACAATCTTGTATGTCCCGCTGTCCTCCTCTACAGGATGCCACAAGGCCAAAACATTCTCATATCTTTAAAGGACAGACACATTATTTAAGCTAGTTTACCTTTCATTACATTACATTTAATCATTATCACAATTAGATAGTAGATAGTGAAAAGACCAATTGGCATTTAATATTGAATTAACATTAGTCTTTAACCATTAAGTCTTTTTGGTGACAATGATATCCTCTGTAAGTTACTTAAAGATAATTAAATAATTCAATGATAATACAATAATACAATGCCGGTATGGTTAGGGTTAGATTTAGGAGTAGGTTTAAGTTTTGCATTGGGCTTAACTGTAATGTTAGGGTTATGCTCAGGAATTAGATTGGATTTTAAAAAGTTCAGATGCACTTCAGAGATATTTAGTTGAATGATACTTGAAGATAAAATGATCATCTACAAACCATCTACAGTACACCATTAAAATAAAGTGTTACTATATTTACCAATGTAAAGGAACTAGGCTTGCTAAACCTGTCTAGAATTCTGTTATTCTTCTATAATTACTTCTCTTGTTGTTTAAAATAATAGTTATAATATGCATGTGTTCCTTGGGGTCTAAACTGGTTAAATGATCATGCCATGCACTAACAAATCCAGAGTCACCCAGAATCCAATATGTCGTCTCCAGCACACTGCTAATAATTCTTATCATTTTTCCTTACAAACATCAACATATAATGAAAAGTGTTATCAATGGATGTGTCCTCATTCATACGGATCAATTTACAAACATCCAAAAAGTACTGGCATCAAACTGATTGATAAATTGAGGGCATCAATATCATCTAACCCAAGGTACATTGGGGATTGAACAAGCAGCCTCTAGATAGTGAGGTGAATATTTCTTTGATACTAAGTCCTAAGGTTTAAATGTTACGGCATGATGTACCTTTTGTCTGTCAGTAGGGTTGTCTTGCTTGTGATATACTTGCTGTTCAAAAGCTGGTCGTCTTTAAACCATTTGACTTTTGGAAACACATCAGAGTAGATGTAAATGGTGAACTCTTTCTCCTCCAGAAGATAGGCTATTTCGATAGCTCCGAGTCCACTGGGATCCAAAGTTACGAAAGAACCCGCTGTAAGTCACATTAAAAAAATAGGAAAAATGAATTGACATCTAAAAGATATTTATGCAAAGCCATTCACTAATAACATATGTTATGTAAATGAGAGGCTAATATCTTATTACCATGGACGGTGACGGTCATACTGGAATACATGGTCTTATTACTGGACTGGTCAGTAACGGCACACTCGTAGAAACCACCGTCATTTATTGAAGCTTGTGGGATGCTTAGAATGTACAAAACCTTTTCAGGGAAGGTCTGTTTCGTCTGAACGGCACCTACAGCCTGTGTGTGGTGATGATGAAACAGAAAGATGCTGTAAATATGCTGAACAGACAATATCCAATTTCTGTTTGTCATGTATCCCAGTCTCATAAAAAACCCCTGGCCAAAAGATCTGTTCAAGTCTTTCATTCTGCCTGTGTCTCTACATGTCTGACATTGGCATCAGCATGTGGGCTTCAGGAGCACCTCCAAGTGTCAGCAGAATTAAATATGTCTTTATGTCTCAGCAAAGGGCAGTAAACACAATTCCACAACAACCACAGCGAGTCTAGCTCTCCTAGGTAAAATCCCACTACACTCACTATCGAAACAGTGACTGGTGTAGATGCTTCACATGGGCAGAAGTGTGTTTACATATGGCATGACATGAAGGACCGCAGGGTTATTATTACTGTGGTATGTGGCTACCGCAGTGTTTAATGTATGCTATGAAGTGCTATATACAGAGAAAACAATAGGAAACTCTTGATAATGTTGGTTTTGTGGACTTGCACCAATCCTCCTATACTGGCAACCCCCCTCATAAACATTTGAGCAAATGGTGAGCACTAACAGCCGTGCTTTCATGTTTTACTGACATGCTGGTACGCATTCATTACAAACGAGAAGGGAAATCTCACTGAAGCTGAACAAGGATCTTGTGCCATCTGGTACACCCGTATTCATGTTTGCTTGAATTTGCACTTTCTGTTTTAGACATCTTATCTTCAAATAAATACGAGGAATAGAACGTAGTGAGTTGTGCATGAAATAAAATAAATAAAGGAAAGATCTCTTACAGCTTTGCTGGGATGCAACCATTTCTGCATGTACGTCACTCCAGGTGGAACTTCACAAGTAAGGTTAAGTGCATCCCCCTCATTTATTTCCTCCTGACTGGCTCGTAGTTCCACATTAAAGTCTAAATCCTCATCACTATCAAACATACCTACAAGGAGTCAACACACATTAACAAATGAAGTCTAGAAGCAATAGTAGTATACCCGATTATGCATAAACTCTGGCTTACTTGGTTTAACCGTGTAGGTCATACTCAGGACTGCCTGGCCATTAACAACAGTCTCACAAACGTAGTCACCATAAGGGAAGGAGCCAATGAATCCCTGTCTTGGTTCATAGCTTGCAAAGATCTCATGGCCACTTGGAAAACTCCTGAGAATTACAGCTGACTGAGGGTCCGTAACACGACAAGGAATATTAAAATTTGAGGTCTCTACCAGATCATCTGTAACGAATGGAATTTCAGGATCTGGGATAAAACACAACACAA
>JAYDZF010000005.1:11478006-11488584 GCA_034509105.1 Microcambeva barbata | reverse complement strand
GTGATTTCATACATTGATCTTCTGATTTTAATCATGGTTTGTGACAAAAGCATAATCCAGGAAAAGCAGAGTCTTTGATGAGCAGAGATGACCACAGGACCTCAAAATTTGTCATCAATTGTGTCACAACATTTAATTCTGTCCAGAGTTGCATTCGTTCCTCCCCAGAGTTTTGGAGCACTGCACAAAGTCTCCTCCAACCAATCACAATCGTTCAAGATTTCTTTCTGACCAGATTCCTTCCACGAAGATACCAATGGTCCTTCAACTTTTTAATAATGCCTAGGTCTTAGACACGATTTTATTAGTTCCAGCAATCTCCTTAACGTTCTCTGCTTGATGCATGCCAACAAATTGACCCTGAAATCTGAACCAGATTAACATCTTTTCTACAACCACATGGTTGTTTAACAAATGAAAACCCACTCACTGCATCAGTTAGAGTACAAAAAAACTTGTTGCTAGCTGAAACACAATCAGGTATACCAGCCCCTGAAATGGGACACACCCTTGGCTTTCAATAAGCAATCAGGCGTGGCCTCTGCTTGGTTGGAGTGAAAACCTGCACCCACACCGGCCCTTTCTGGATAAGATTGCTGATTGTGTTACCTACCTATTTGCTTAGCTCAGTGTGGTGACGAGGCAGTGTATGTATACAGAAATTTTACAAAAATTGTTTTACTAAAAAACTTTTTTTTTTCTAAGTGCAAACAAATGTATTAAAAAACAAAGCATTTATTAATTAAACTCAAAAGAAGGAATACCAAGATGAAACACAAAAACTCCCTGACCCTAATTAGGATAAGGGGTTAAAGACAATCAACGGAACTGAACTGAACACAAAAACATGAACTAAGCTAACAAAAAGCTAATAAGCTAACAAGAGAAGTATAAACCGGATAAATGTAACAAAACGGCATAGCAGGAGGGCAGTGGTAGAATTTGTGACATATCCTTGTTAAAATAATTTAATCATAATACATGTCCCTGTTTCAACCTGGTGGTTATATAACTTGGCTTGTGATCATAAGGTTGCCGGTTCGATTCCCAGAGCTGATAGTTCACGATTGAAGGGCTCTTGATCAAGGCACCTAACCTCTAACTGCTACCCGGGTGCCATGACTAGGGCTGCACACCACTCCAGGCATGTGTGCTAATTGCCTCCTAGTGGTCACTGGTTTGTATAAGTGTGTTTCACTGCACGTATTGAGGACAAATTACACATATGTGCACAATGATGTGCTCTAAATTCTAAATTTGAAACTTTTCCAGCCCCTGTTCTAAGTTTTTATATAATAAATGAGTTGCAGAGATCATATTTAAAACCAGTTTATATTTATAATATGTTGGTCATTGAAAACATTCTTTGTACTTCTGTCTGTTAGAAAGCCCCAAAAGAGTCCACTGCTAACATGAGTGCAATATCAATTATATCAACTAAATTAAGTGCTTAACAGTTTGGAGAAGGCACTTGTTCCAAAAATGGCTGTAATAAAGACATGAAAAATTTGGTGTTAAGAATTTAACGACCTGCACGGAGCTCAGACCTCAACCCCATTAAACTTCATTAAGGATAAATTGAAACATCAATTGTGTGGTATACTTTCTTGTCCAACATTGGTTCCTAACATCACAAATACTCTCTTAACTGAATGGGCACAACGCCAACACACACTCCTCAATCCCTGTAGTTGTTTTATGGGTCCAGTCTGCAAACCAAAACTGGCACAGTTTTACACATCATGTCCTTACAGACTGTTTTAGCCACACCATATCATTAGTGCATTTTATTAGCCACACCATATTATTGAGTTATAACTGCATTTGGCTTAGTGGGTAGCACTGTTGCCTCAAATTGAGAAGCTCCTGGGTTCAATCACCGGGTGCGGATTACTCTGGTTTCCTCCCAAAGTCCAAAGACATGCTACCAGGTTGATTGGAGACACTGAATTGTCCTGTAGGTACCTGCGATGGACCGGCACCCAATTCAGGGTGTTACCATGTGCCTTGTGCCCGTTGAGGAGCTTGGATAGGCTCCAGCACCCCTCCCTGACCCTAATTAGGATAAGAAAATGAACTGAACTGAACAATCCAGGTAATTTAACATGCTCCTGTTCCTGTCTTATCTTTTCTCTTACGTAACATCCTTGAAATTTCCTCCTCAGTGTTGGTGTTTCCTAAAACTACATCCTCATTTTCTGACTTCATTCAGTCTGTCTAAGCCATTTTAATTTAATTTGTTGTTATGTGCCTACTGAGGTGGCAGCTAAATGTAATTCCTCCTGCTGTTTTCCATTTGGCAACGTAAATTGCAATCGCCCATTTGCCGCCGGTCTCTCAGACCCATAACCCAAGGCAAGCAAGGTTGAAATTATGGGTATTGAAATGGAGTGTGTGAGGAGGCGATGCAATCAGAAGAGAAAAAGCAATCTGACCTTCCATTAATGCAGGGCTGCAGATGGAGAGGGTGGCTACTGTAGAACTCCTTCAGCAAAATCCTCTCTAATGTACATGTGTGTGTTTTTCACATCAGGAAAATGGGGTTTTGGAATGAGATATTTAAATGCTCTTTCGAAATGTGGTTTAAATGTCACCTAGGAGCAGGAAATCTAGTATTTAGTTGTATCGAGTGGTAAACACACACAGAGTGCCACAGCAGCACAGCAGGGGTGCTACACAGCAATTTGGATTTTGTGGACTTAGGATCTTATCCTCCACTTTACGGAAGCTGGTCTTGTTTACTACTAGAAATTTTCTCCTACTTCCCAAGAACATAACCTACAGACCCTAGGTAAGAGTACATAGGCTATTGTAGTAAGTGATTTCAAATCACATCAGTTTATGCCATTCAGACCAATGGGATGAGGTGGCACAATGCACTAGCATGTCAACTGACATCTCCCAACATGCACCAAATAGGATTAAATTGTCACTGACAAGCCTGAAACATTTAAAAATAACTTAATCCATTGCTCCACATCTGTCCACCATATTTGTTATTTGTTGTGAGAAACGTGCATGAATGTTTAAAGTTAAGACAGTGTTTATAGTCCACTATTAAATGTATTCCATACCAGCATCAGAATGCTAAAATCCAGCAAAAACTAGTTTATTAGTAGTAAAAGCAACCAAGTCACTAACCCTAAACTGTTGTATATAGTTTATTATCTATCACATAAAGGTTATATTTAAACCACTTTAAGTTGATAGTTCTTGCCTTCCATTGACATATTTTTTCTCCATCACTGCTTGACCTACAGTGTGTTAAATATGAAGAAGACTTTTGCTCTAATTTAATCTGCTATTTCAAAAAATTGAAAGCAGTTTGAAACACAGCCAAAGTCATTACAATAACCTGCGCGGAACAAAAAGCACATTACTGAAAATAAAACCGTTCTTCCATCATTTGACTGACATAAAATGTCTTGCTTTAATGAACAACCAAATTAGCTGAACGTGACTCTCAGGCAGATGTCAGGTGTTCATAAACACACACAGCAGCAACTGAAACATCTCACTGGATACCACTGGATACCTTCCACTAATGATGGATTTAGCATATTGCCGTGTACACTTAAACTTTGTGATTTGACTGATCATTTTTAATCTCATGTTTGTGCAGTGGGTAATGTTGTCACCTAAAAGTAAGAAGGGCCTGGGTTTAGATACTCTGGCTAGGTGGTCAGAAGTTTCCTCTGGTTTCCTACTGCAAGTGAAAACACATAATCAGTCCTACTGGAAATACGAAAAAACTGTTTTTCTGCACTGTGATGGACTGTTGACCAGTCCAGGGTGTTCCCAGCCTTTTGGACAATGAATCAAACCCATCTTGACCCTGACCAGAACAAATCAGTGGTTAACCAGACAGAAAATTTATTAATTAATAATTGTTTACTCTACCACCATTGAGTGTGTATTACAATTAGAAGAATTATAAATTCTGCAATTTGATAAATATTTGCTCCATAAAATAATACTGTTTGGATACAGATTAAACACAGACACAAACCACATTAAATTCACAACTCTGGAAATCCCACTTTCTCTGGTTCTACTCTTCATAAGTATCTTTTGTTGAATTATTTAAACCACTGACAGTTTCTTCAAATAAAATATTCTAATTTAGAGCCTGTATTTGTAGAAAATGAACTTAATCTTAGAAATAAGTCTTCAGACCTCATATAATGCCAAGAAAACAATGTTATAATATTTTAAAGACAACACTACTAACTTTACATGAAGAAGAAATCAATATTTGTTGGAATAGTCCTGTTTCATTATACCACTCTTGGCACAACAAATGTGAGTTGTCGTTCATGCCTTGGGATCATCAATCTTCCTCTTAACCACATTCCAAAGGTTTTAAATGAGGTTCAGGTTTGGAGATTGGGCTGGCCTTGACAGGGTCAAATCTGTTGGTCTTCCATCCACACCCTGATTGATCTGGATATGAGGCATGAACTAGGAAACATTGTCGAAATGGACAATTCTTGTTTTCAAGATCTTCACAATAAACTGTGTGGAACAGAATGCACATAAATTAAAATTAAACTGCTCTTTCATTGTTTGATTGGCAGATAATTGCTGCAATGCAGGTCTCAGAATCCCCAAACTGCAGTGTACACTTTAAACCCACCATGTCCCTGATAATGCAGTATAATGCAGTTAATGAGGAAGAACGAATAAATGAACACACCAAAAGTGAATGACAATCTTAAGAGCTCATAAAAGTATCTATACTTTACATATGATTTTTCCTTTTTTCAAGTGTATAGTAATTGTGGCAGGGAAAATCTACCTAAATAAAAATAAAACCTATTTAAATAAATACATTTAACATTAAATAAAGTGATACTTGAATATGTGTCTGCAATCACACAAACCTGTAATAAATGCACACCAAGTCTAGATCTCATGCCCCCAAACTTCTATTTTGCAACAGTCTGCAACAGTTTTTATCTTCACATAGTTTAATTTGAAAGATTAAAAAACGTTTTAGTCTTTGTATTGCCTATCTAATAGTTGTATGTAGTCCAGAATTATGAAACATGTAAGCTTCTAATCTTTAGGTCAGGTTTATAATTATGGAGACACTACAGTAATGGTTGTTTAATGTTTCATTTAAATGTCATACTTGTATACTGAACACTACATACTTAAACTGCATATACTGTTTATCGGCTTGGTAAGTAACACTGTCACATCATAGCAAGAAGGTCCAAGGTTTGATAACCAGGTGGTATCTTTTCTGTGTGTGGTTTGCTTGTCCTCTTTGCTTCTGTGTGGGTTTCTTTTGGGAGCTCCGGTTTCCTCTTACAGTACAAATACAAACAAGTGGGATAAACTAGTGATACAGAATTTAATTTAATAGAAGTTAAGTTCATTAACATCAGCTCGGCCACTTAGAACTTAAAAGAAATTGCATTTGGCCTTTCAGTCTAGTTTCAATCTTTAAAGGTTTGATCTGGTTGTGAGGTCACTGCATGATTTATTCTGTTTTTATTTTGGTGTTTGTTGTCTCCACTTTTATCTCAGTCAGACATATGACTCATACAAAGAGTGCTGCGGGTGAGGGATGCTTTTATTCAAGTTTGTTCTCTTTCATCACTCATACCGCTTCCATGTTTCTTTTAAGTCATTATTTTATTGCTTTGCCCTTCATTGTTGTTCAGATCTCTTTTCATTTCATATTTGCTGCCAAATCAATTTTA
Source organism: Microcambeva barbata (assembly GCA_034509105.1). Lineage (NCBI taxonomy): Eukaryota > Metazoa > Chordata > Actinopteri > Siluriformes > Trichomycteridae > Microcambeva > Microcambeva barbata. Next base: position 11,482,873 of record JAYDZF010000005.1, on the reverse strand, counting down.
GTGCTTTTCCTCTATGTCCTTGTTAGGCTTTATGTCTAATTAATAACAATTGGTTTTAATTTTCAAGGTCATTTTTTACCCTGTTCTTCAAAGGCAAAGGTTGTAGACAATTTACAAGTATTTCTTTTTTTGTTCTTTAGCAACAAACTAATACCAACACTTTATATACAATACTTATTTTATGAATACAGCGTGGGAATATTGATGTGGTAATTCATCCTTAATCTGTCACAGCCTTTCATCCAATTCATCACTTTTTCACACCAATTAATCTCTGATGATTTTAATTATTTATTAGGTATTTAACATCATTTCTTACACACTTTGGTTACATTTATGAAATGAGCTGTTGTTACTGTTTCATGTCAAACACAGCCATGGACAATTTTGTATCTCCAATCTCCAATCTCATGAATTTAAAAGTTGGGCCAGAGCATTTGAGTATCTCCAAAAGTTTCAGCTCTTGTAGGGTGTTCTCGGGGTGTCTGCAGTGGTCAGTATCTATCAAAAGTGGTCCATGAAAACAATGGTAAACCGGTCAAAGGGTCACAGGTGGCCAGAGCTCATTGATGCACATGGGGAGCTATGGCTGACAAGTTAATGTTGGCTCTGATAAAAGGTGTCAGAAAATTAGGAAGATGGTCATAATGTTATGCCTGGTCATTGTATCATAGGACATATTGAATATTTATTTTTATTGGACTATTAGAATGTCCAGTACAGTGCTTGTTTTTTGTAAATTATTTGGTATATCTTTGTTCGAGTACAAAATTCCCACATCACTTTATTTTGAGCTGCATTTACCATGACAACTGTTACTCACAATTGAGCTCAATTATAGTGTCTAAAGCTTTGATGAAAACCAACATAATAATGGACCATGTAATTTTTTCCCCCAACACATCGTGACATTGTGACAAAAACCCTGATGGTGTGAACTAACAATACTTGCTGTAACATCATACATCCCAAGGTATAAAATCTAAATGTAACAATGATTGAGGGCCTATGAATGAGCCCTTGATTGAGCCCCCGATTTGCAGTGGAAAGAAACTATACAGATCACATTCAGATTAGGAATGAAGACTTGCACTGGCAGCTGGTTGGTGGAAAAGGCCTGTTCATCCTATGAGAAATGTTTGGAACTGTTGCAGGGAATGTAAATGTCACAGAGTGATGGTTCTTCTGTAGGGGGTAATAAAAGGGATGAGTGGCATTTCTGACACGTCCTGGGAGACTTTGCCCATCTGGGCATGACCTTAATAGAAGAGCTGTATCCATGCATCAGAGTTATGCAATACAAACACATACAAACACTTTTAAACAGATATAAAAGGAGTGCAGAATACAATGATGCATTTGATTGCCTTGTAATGTTTTGTTCATTATTTGTATCAGTTTCAAATGATAGGGTTTTGTATAGTTCAGTAGACCTAAACAAACACATACTAAAAACTCTCTCTCTCTCTCTCTCTCTCTCTCCCTCTCTCTCTCTCTATCCTATGGAAGCATGGGTGTTGCATAACATAACACAAGGTCTGAGTTTGACACTAGGGGATTCCTCTTGATCTATTAGAACCTTTCAAAGCTCTCAAGCACAAGGTCGGTCTCAATATGTGCCCTTTGACCTTTTACAGAGCTAAGGGAAGTGGTGTTTGTGGTATTTCTGGGCCCTTGGAATGTGTGATATGTTACTAAGGTTAATCTAAAAATCACAGACAATGTCTGCACAAAGCCGATGGTAAAAAATGATATATGCAGTATGAACATGCAGGTTGACCATGGTGAAGAAAGTGGTCGTCATTCTATTCATGGCTCTTTTGCCAGGAAATAGGGGAATCAAAAGGACAAGGCTGAGAAGAATTAAAAAAAAAATCTGCTACTCTGCTATGTAGTCCAGAGGTAACATGTTCTCCACATGTACTGGTTTAGGCAGGGGTGTAACCACCAGGGTTGCAGATCTGTGTGTGTGTGTGTGTGGGGGGGGTGCACTGGAGCCCCCCCCCTGGCTGCAATTGCAAGGTCATTATTATTGTATTACAATATTGTTGTTAAATAAAAGAATAAAATAACTTAAACATAATAAAATATCAGACAATGTGTAATCATAAAATAATCATAATAATAAAATAATAAAACATAATTACTACATAAATACCAATTATATTCAAAGAAAATGACAGAATTGTTCTAAAAAAGTATTCTAGATTTACATTTAATATACTGTTTCATCAATTTGAAATTCGTTCTCCGCATTTAACCCAATCCGTGCAGTGAAACCCACATATACACACTAGTGAACATTAGGGGGCAGTGAGCACACGTGCCCGAAGCATTGGGCAGCCCTAGTCATGGCGCCCAGAGAGCAGTTGGAGGTTAGATGCCTTGCTCAAGGGCACTTCAGTCGTGACTCGTCAGCTCTGGGAATCGAACCGGCAAACTTCTGATCACAAGCCCAGTTCTCTAGCCACCAGGCTATGGCTGCCTCAACTACACAATTGCTTATTAAACAGATAAAACAACCTCACAAAATAAATCAGTTTCTTTATAGTAGCTCTACAATTTGTTGTCAGGTGCATTTTTTTTACTTGTGATCCTTAAATATCCTGCAAGGCACAAAGTAAGACCATGGACGGAGTACTGGAGTACCCGGAGGAAACCTACCACAGAACACAGAAAGTACCTACATTGCCTCATCGGGGGATTGAATGCAGGACCTTCTCAGTGCTCCAGTTTTCAAATGGCAGTAGAACTGACCAAACGTATCATGCCTCTAAATGGGTGGGCTTTGTATTGCTTTTTATGTATTACTGTCCAGTCTGGAAACATTTCTGTCTGCAGAGGCTTGTAGAGATGTATTCAAGAAAACGTTCAAGTTCCAATTTATGCCAAGAGGCTTAATAAAGGCAGTAATGGGGAGAGTCGAATAAAGAATAAAGATCTTTAGGACCTTGGTGAACAATTTTAACTATTTAATTTAGATTGATGACATTTTGATGACATTGTGTTGGGGTTGATCTCTGTTGATTTGTTTGTCTCAGACTCATGTTTGTCAGATCATGTCATTTTTATTGTATTTTCTTCGTTTTCTCTCCTGCTGTCTCTCTTTGAAAATGAGACCTAGTCTCAATCCTAATTAGCTGCAGCCATTTCTCTGTTCTCCATCATTCATCTAATCCCCTTATTCCAAAAATTCTGTATTCCTCTCTGACTCATTTTTCTGAAGCAGTGATGCATGCCTTCTCACATAAGCTCTGTTTTTAGATCACTTCCACGCATTCCAGCCCAAATAGCACACGGTCGGACTAGCAAAGAGCAGTCTATTATTAGATGTGATATTTCCTCTTCTAAAATGATTTATGAAAAACAAGTCTGGATTGTATTGATCTGATTAAGGACTAACGACAGAAGCCAGAACTCAAACCAGAGCTCCCAAACCACATGCATTAATATAATTCCACAGAGGATATTTGTAAATGCTTCTAAATCAAACTCAATTCATACATTTCTTCATCTTTGCTATTCCCTCCTTCTCTCTTTGAGTTGTTGGATGAATAGCCTGCTCTTTACCTTGTATTGACCAAAATGCAGACCAGTTCTTAATGACTATTTGAAATTGATACTCTTAAACATGTGATCTCCAAATGAGGGTGGCCTTTACATATACCTTATATCATATTTCATATTTCAAGTGTACTTGAGGTTGGGTGCCTTGCTCAAGGACACTTCAGTCGTGACCTGTTGGCTCTGGGAATTGAACCTGCCACCTTCTGATCACAAGTACATTTCTCTAACCACCAGGCTGCCTCCAAGCTCCTTGCTCTATGTCCTCAGAATACTGTGGTTTTCTCTAATCTCCTCATAGCTTACCAGTATGCATACGTGAATAAGTGGTAACTTTTATTTCGCAATCCTCAAAACACAGTTAGTTGTTGCATTAGTGTTATAGTAATGGTCATGCTGATCTCTGTGTTGTTTCAAGTAAGACCTACACAAAATCAAGATTTTATGTTTAGGAGGGAAAAAAGGTCCATAAATTTAATATCCAAACATATAAACATACTTATGATGGACTGGCACCCTGTCCAGGGTGGTATCATGCGCCTGCTGGGAAAGGCTCCAGCACCCCTACCAACCCTACTTACAGTAATTATAAGTATTAGTGTTAGTACAATTCAATAAGTAATTAATAATAATAGTAATTGATATTATTATTGCATTAGATACTGTTACTACTACTCAGATATTCCCATATAACATTTCTTGGTGTAAGAGTTAATCTATTATCACATATTTTTTTTCACTGATCATACCTACCCCAATTAAGTGTCCTGGTGTGAGTAAATACGTGCAAATTATAGTGTGTTGGTATGGCTGTTGCTATCGATCCCTCGCAGCACTGTAGCTTCCCTGATTGTGAAATCAATAATTCTCTACATCACCAAGGATCACACACATCAATTGATTGATGGAAAAAATATAATGATAAATGAGTAGTCATTTATTAAGCAAACAAAAGACAGTAGTCACGTCAAGGTCATCTGCTTACTGCATTCACAATCATTAGTAATTGATTAAAAAGTTTCTTTTTGCAAGTAGAAGTTGTAGTAAGAAAATGTGCAACTGGAACTATTATATAAGTCTAGTCTGAGACTAGATGCAAACCAATTTTCCTCCATTCCACTGAGATCCCTTTAATGAACCCCTGCTAGTTCAAAAACTGATAACACATGCTACTCTTCTTCCACTCCACTCTATATTACATAACAGAGTTCTGATATTTGTTTGTGAGGTAAAATGGGACAGCCTTTTAGTGATAAGACTTTGAAGGCTTTGAAGATTGGAACAGTCAATGAAATGAAAAAAA
>JAYDZF010000005.1:11035552-11046661 GCA_034509105.1 Microcambeva barbata | reverse complement strand
ACTAGTGTGTATGTGTGTGTTTCACTGCACAGATTGGGTTAAAATGCGGAGAACAAATTTCACTGCAAAGTGATTAAGAAAGTATAATAAATCTAAAAAATGTCAGTACCCGTATATAGTGTCACCTGAGTGATCAAAAATCAGTTCAGCTTAAGCTTGCATCCTTGGCCTTTACTCTGATATTTCTAGAGTCCGTGAATGGTTTGTTGAAATGTAAAAGGGAAATGTGTAATTCCCTGCCACTTTTTATAAAGGTCAAGTATTGTTTTTAAAGCCTTTAACAATTTTCTCACACATACATTTTAGGTACCGTTTTTTCAGGAAACCATGATCAGAATCACTTGACCTCACCTGTTATCACATAATTTTCCTCCCCCCCCCCATCTCATTACCAGACTTTAATGACTTAAATGCCCCGGTCTGAAAAGCAGAATGGATGTATATTAACGTAAATATGTTGAGCTGACAAAAAATAAAATGTCTTCAAATGAAAGTAAATGTGAGAAACATTTTTTATTTGCATTTTTCATACTGCCCTAACTGTATTGAGCGTATTCAGGATTTAAGGTTGTAATTTCATTCATCCCGATTTTGGTCTTTATGTATATTAGCCTATCCAGTATTTGTGTTAATGGTGTAGGATTAGTCCTAATGTAGCAATGTATTAATTTTGTAATGTCTTGGCAGTGCTTGACAAAACAGTATGGCATACACCAACCTATTCTGGGCAACATGTATCTATTCACACCAGGTAGCAATTTACAGAAAGACTTTATAATTTAATAATTTTACATGGGATTTTACATAAACACAGGAAACCCCCCCGATGTCCAACCCCTGATAATGTGCAGCACCTACGCCATGTACGGTACCATGTGTGGTCCTAATATTATCATTATATAGTTTTAACATTTTGACCAGTACGACAGGGGTCTTGGTTCCACTCAAATACCATTGATTCATGTCTGACCCCACAGAAAAATCCAGATAGACAATGAAAGAAAAGCAAAACTACTCAAAGACTCTGACACACAATGATAATGGGAAGAAGATTCTCAGGACCAGTGATGCTGCACAACACAGAGCTGATAAACTGAGCAGAATTAAAACAGGTAACAATACAATATTTTTTTTATTGTAGAAAATTAAGTCTCCGATTAGACAGTTTATTTAAGCATTGGATATTAATCAAACTTCTTATCACACAGAGGTGTAGCTGCTGTAGTACAATCATAGTTTTTACTCTTCCCAGGTATCACCATACTTGTTCTTTTTTACTGCTGAAAAACAGAATATAAAATATAAAAATCGGCTCACTTGTCACTATGTGATCAAATAATGCAAGGTACAGAGTGACTTAAGACTTCCTGGGGAGAAATGGTAATAGTGTGTGGCAGGGAGATAATATAGTTTCTATCAGAATGAATTAGCATACACACAAGTTGTACAATATTTGTTTCAATCTGTATTGCAGAATATTAATTTTCCTTCAACTCGATGCAAAAGATCTCTCTTATTTGTGTAGACCAATTCACTCATTACTTTTATGCTGCGCTTCAACAAATGACAGATTTGTGGAGGTGCATTTTTGATCTGTAGCTAATTTAAAACATGACCATCATGAAGGTTAATCAAGACTTTAGAAGATTGTGTGGTGTGACAGCCACATCAGCAAATCTATGATTAAAGTGTATCATACTGCAAATGCTGCCAATCAAGAATAAAAGTAGGCTTCAAATTGTACAGTACTATAATTCTCTTTTTTAAGCTCACCTTCAGTATTTGGTGTTGCTTGTGGTTTCAGAGGTTCGGTTCTCTGTGTGTGGGTAACCTCATAGTTCTCCCTGTTTTTATTCCGCAGCTCTTCATACAGCACTGGTCTCTTCTTCGGCGTATCTTCCTCCTGATAAGGCGACACTACAGAACAGTAAAAACGAAACCTTGATTAGAACATAACAGTTTAGGACTCCAGTAAAGTGCTTAGACAAACGTCAGCTTGAAAAGTCAGCTTGATCAATTCATTCATTACATATGCAGCATTTTAGCAGATACCTTTATTCAAAGTGAATTACAGTATAGTTACAATATACAATCAGGGCAATGAGGGTTAAGGGCCTTGTTCAAGGGCTTAACAGTGGCAACCTAGCAGTGGTGAGGCTTGAACCAGTGTCTTTCGGATTACCAGTCCTGTACCATAACCACTAAGCTACGACTGACCCACATTCATAGTTTATAATACAAAATTAATTCTAAGCTTCTAACATTATGGCTATGGTATAAAAAGGCTACACAACAGTGCATACATCATGTGCATGGGTTTGTCCAGACATAGTCTTTGGCTTCCACAGAGAGCTTGCCTCTTTGCCCTGTGACGAACTCTGGGATGAATTGTGATGTACATGAGCCAGGCCTTTTTGTTGAAATGACAATGAATGCAAGCCTTTCTAGAAAATATGATGCATTTTTTATCATCATCATAAATAAGATATTAAGATCTGTGGTTTTAGTACAAATACACAGGTACAAATTTCCTCCTTCCTTATTAGTATTGTCTATTCTTAGTAAGTGGTTTGGGTAAATGCCCGTTTTAAAAGAAATTTTTCAAAAGAAATTAAAACAAAGACAGATAAGTGTATGTATCACACATGCAGCCATTGTACCTTGAGGACTGACGTCATCTATCTGACTATATAATGCAGGCTCGTTGGGTGGAGCTGGGTCATATGAAGATGAGGGACTGCTATAAGGATAGTCACTAGAGTAACTGGAGTTGAACTCTGAAGTGGGCCGGACTTCTGGCTCGAGACCTGACTGCTGAGGAAGTGGTGAACTGAGATCTGCAAACTCTGGCTGATTCAGCTTACTGTATTAAAACCAGAAATACATCATTATATCAAAACTATTCAGCATTTGGTCCCGTTTCACGAATGCCCCATTGGAGGCTTTATGTTGCATCTTGTAAACCAGGGTGAGAACAGACAGTACAGAGGATGGGGGAAATTGTGTTGCCTGGGTCTGGTAAAGAAAAATGAACATTCTTCTACACAAACTGAACATTTACATGAACAACGATTGGCTGTTGTTCATACAGGGTGGGGAACAGACCAGGGATTCGATTTAACTGATGATATAACGACCTCTGCTGGCTGATTGATGGTGTCTAAAGTCAAGAAATAATGTGTCAGAGTGTGGCTCTCTAGAGCCAAATGAACTTGGTACCGCACACATGTCGGAGGGGGGTGTTGCTCATGGCTCTCCTCAGTCAGCAGTGCAGAGTAAATAATGGTCAATTATTATTATTGTTGTTATTATTATTATTCATCTATCATTTAATATCCTTTATTTTTATGTTACTGCAATGTGATCTGATTCTAGCAATCGAATACAGCACTTACTCGGGAGACATGTGACGCTGTTCAGCTCGCCGTAGTGCATCCCCAATCGGCGAGTTCTCCAGCTTTTTAAACTTCTCTTGGCAAATTTTTGTATAGGACACCTTTCCCCCAAAATACCCAAGAGCACCAGCCACTTTAAAAAAAGAAAGAGGGACATTGCTATATAGACTCCATATAATATAAATAAACATCTATAATATGCTTGTATGTTCTCTGTAACTTACTTGCAAGCTTTGGCAAGGAACCAAATCTTGGGGAGGGTGGTATCACTCCTTGGAAATAAAGTCACAGTGAGACCCATTCATAAATATATAATAAGAAGACTAGATGCACATCCTCTCACCTCTGGTTATCATGACCTGAGTGACTGCAATTGCGATGGCTGAGAATGGCAGGGCTGTGTAGAAAATCAAAAGATAACTTGACTTTTTGAAAACACATAATTCATAGTGCAACTCGCCTGTAAGTGTGAACAACTCACATCGGTACCAGAGGCTTTCCCGGTTACATTCTCTGAAGATACGACTCTCATCTTCATTGGGAACGTAGTTCGCTCCTAATGATCCCTACATGCAAAACAGAACACAAAAAATACAATCTGAACTGTTGTTGTAAATCAGAGAATTTACAGAAATGTATGTACTTTATGCCATGCAATATCAAGAAGCTACACAACATTGTACGACTGGTAGGGTTAGTCAAGGAGTCAAATAAAAAGCTAGGATCATGGTGTAACATCAAGTATTTAATATGTCATGCAGCACATTGCAATTAAGACTATATAACCACATCTGCAGAGATTAATGATGTCACAATCTGACAGCACAATCTGAATTCCACCTTTGGGGCTGCCCAAAGAAGCTTCAAGAGGAAGATGTCTTATGTTATGATACGCAGTGATCGCAGTGGCGCATCAATGGCTACACGTTGAACCGATGCACCGTCTTGCATTTTTATTAAAGGAATAAAACAGTACAAGTCCACACTTGGCTATATTAGGAATTTAAAGACGTTAAGACTAAATGTTGTATCACGACGAATATATTTAGTTTCGATTGAGTTTTACCAAGTTCTTAGTTGCACTTACATGAAACTGAGAAAATGGAAAATTCAGCTAAATAAGAACATTAATATTATAATGCATGTTTTACGTTTAAAAACTAAATATAAGCTTGTGTAATAAATAACTCGAATAACGGTAAAATCGTACTAACTGGAGTTGTACGTGTATGAGGGATCTGTCACAAATTCTCTCCAAGCTCCCTATTCATAACTCCTACCTACGTCATAAAAAAGCCGAGAAGGCGTCCTATCTAGTGCACTTGTGTAAATTATGATTTGGTACTGGAGCGTGTTGTTCAGCTAGTTAGCAACGTTACCTGTGTGGAGCGCTGTGGTTCTTGGGAGATCTGGCTATAGTCAGATGATGCTTGCGTCATAGTTTAAAAGAGTTCAAGACAAATTAAATTACACTGAACTACTGATTCCTGACTTCTGTATGCACACTCTGTAGCATGACCTCCAGCTGACAAACAGCCATTACCCGGAAACAAAGCGAGCAACTCTTGGGCAAACTGGGTCTCTTGTTCTTTAGCTTTACTATCGAATAACACCCTGTGTGTCGCCACCTATCTTTTGATAATATTTTTCTCGGCTTGCTCCCGTTAGGGGTCGCCACAGCAGACCGTGATCTGCGTAATTAATTTGATAAAGTTTTTACGCTGGATCGTTTGGGACAGGCACTACAATGTATGCATCCTTGTGGCTAGGTATATATAACCAGAATCAGAATATCTTTATTGTTTTTTTTACCAGAAGTAACACAATCAACAATAACACTAACAACTATAAAGCACAAACAGACCTTCTGTCTTAATATTACAAGCAGGTAAAATTTAATAATTGCTTAGTCCCATGTTTTATTTAAAAAGTTACCAATTATTGAGGTTTTTAACCGCTTTGTTCTCTATAGGAACATTTAGTGTCTCCAGTTAACCTGGCTAAATGTTTTTGGACTGTGGGAGGAGACCACCCCACCTCTGGATGTTGTTACTTAATGATCCAAAACACTAGCTCTGTGTCATTACTAATAACTGGCTCTTTATTTGTAACAGCCATGTTAAAGCCCCACCATCAACCTTCTCAAGACAATGAAAACTGCATTTTTTTCATCAGATCTCTTATAATTAGACAAAGCTGGGTAATGCATAACTCTGACAGGTGTTGTGTGGAGCTCATGAAGGAAGTCATGTTCTGTGGAAGACACTCTCAAACAAATTGTGTATAAAAACTGTATATGCTGATTATCTTCCCTGGGGTGGATGGGAGCGAGACAATGCACATGTCACACAATTGGTAATGTCTAATTTCCAAGTACTACCCTGGCCCTCTAATTTCTCCGACTTGTAGGACCACCTCAGCCATCGAGTTTGCTCTATGGATTCTCCCCTATATAGCCTCCAATCAGCTGGGGTACAATGCACTTAGCATGGCTTCAGATAACTCCAGTTTACCTGGACCTTATTTAGTCACTCCCAGCCCTTCTATCTGGTGTACATGTTGCACACATTTGTTACCCTGGATATTTTCCTTGCGCCCGTTGAAGAGCTGGGTTATGCTCCAGCACCCCTCCCCGACCCTAATTAGGATAAAGGCTTAAAGAAAATGAACTGATGAAATGAAATGTTTGACAGTTTTTTTTTTATTTTTAGGGAATGACAGATGAAGTGAATTTGAATAATAATGATAATGTTCAGAGCGGCAGCAACTACTATAATAGTGTAAAAAAATGGATCATCTGAAGCATGATGATCTGGGTAAGAGAACTGGAAGCCAGGCTGAGCAAAGGAAATATGATTTAAGTGCAGCATTGTGGTTGCATGTCAGCAAAGTGCACCACAGATGTGATGTTTGATTTGAGAAGTATAGGTATGACTGTCTAGAAGGACTGTGTTGAGAAAGGAGCTCTGGTATGGTATTAGAAAATTGGGAATACATACAAGCACGTGAAAGTGTGCATGAGGACAGAGGACTGATGAGGTCAGGCTGGAGTCTCCTAGACTGTGGTACTGGCAAATTACATGATTTGAAGCAAGATGATAGATAGAAGTTGGTAGTAATTAGTAATGAAGTTATGAGTTTGTGAGAAAGGTAATTAAAGTGAGTCACAGTTAATTAGAGGTTAAATGAAGTAAAATGAAGGTTAAGTACGTGTGTGAGGACAGTGTTAGCTCAGTGGTTAAGGTACTGGACTAGTAATCCAAAGCTTGCTGGAAAATGCTAAAAATGTAAGAAAGGTTAAGTTGCAGGATGTACAGGTGACAATAGTAGATGAGCAACAAAAGCGGTGGAAGGGATATAGGGAGTGATTTATGATAGAAGGGTATCTGCTAGACTGAAAGGGAAAGTTGACAAGACAATAGTGAGACCAGCTGTGGTGTCTGGCTTGAATGCAGAATACTAAAATACAATAGAATGATGAAGATGGTACAATTTGCATTTATTAAAAGGACAACGGTTCAGGAAAGATGTTGTGGAGGCAAAGTCAGAGAGGATGAGGTTGAGATGGTTTGGCCATGAACAAAAACTGGGTGAGAGTTATTGTGGGAGAAGGGTGCTGAGAATGGAGTGGTCAGGCAGGAGGAGAAGAGGAAGGCCAACACACACACACACACACGCAGCAGGAAAAGCGCATTACATATTTATATGTTTTAAATCAATTGATTTTTATAATGTATTACAAATACTACATTGTACACCGAATTAAAAAAAAAACCACCCAAAATATACACTAAAACAAAAAACTTTGTTAAAACGCCCTGTTTAGCTTCCAAAACGTAAAACTTTGATAGAACCCATAAATCTCAGCAAACCAATCGGATACAGCAGCCAGAAAGTTTTGTCTCGTATCGACCAATCCGGTAGTGCTGTTCTAGCCTAAGCGGTGATTGATGAACTCGTCCGCGAATGAAATTGTAGAAATGTCTTTTCGCGGACATCCCAGGCACCAATCAGACCTTTTAAAGGGCGGGCATTAGAGTATCGGTTTGTGACAGCGGTTTGGTCCAATCAGAGCGCAAACGTGACATGGCCATTAGGTCGCGCGGCTCCAATCTGACTGACGGGGAGGCGGGTTGTTCGTCATCCGTCGAGTTTTTAGTTGTTTTAGGAGAAAAGCCTTAGAATAGAGTGAAAGCGCTGGAATAAACGTGGAGGTGAAAGCACCGAGTGGAGTACGGTGTTCTGCAACGCGGTAAACAGGGACACAACAGCGGGCAGATAGAACAACTGTGGGTAGAACAAATCCAACGGATTTTCGGAGCTAAGCTGACTGAGAGCGGAGCTGCTGCTGAAGGTAAGAGCGGCCCAACCATCCTACCTCAACCGCTAGAGCATTGTGCTGCACATAAATATACACATATGTACATATATACACACATACAAACTAACAGCCAACACTTGGCGGTATGTATATGCTTGTATATATACATTGTACTTGTGTATAAAGCCTGAACAATAATACTGTATTATTATATTTACATAATTTTAGCTTAGGCTAAGCTATTTACTTAGCTCTCTACGCTTACAATTAACTGAGAACTAAATATGAATGTAACAGACACCACGTATATTGTGTCAGCATGTATCAGTTTACTAGTGTTATTTAGTCCCATTAGTTAATACGCTCTCTTGACTTCTGCATATGCAACATTATGAGTCTTCTTAAGTTACATCAATGTTTCTATCACTCAATCTAGATGTTCCAGCTAAGATAAAAAACAGACACATTGGTCAGTATTTATTTGGACACGACCATGTTACAGGATTGTTTAAACACTGTCAGCAAAACAAGTGCTTGTTGTTGTGTTTACATTCCCTTGCCTGGCAGTTTATAGATGTGGCCCCAAAAGACCTTCATTCACAAACGCAAACATGGCACACTCCCCTGCTCATTAACTAGCACCAATCGACCTGCCTAAGAACAGGACTGTAGAAATTAGGGAATTTTGCCATTGATGACATTGTGTGTATGTAAGTTACAAAGTCTGACCCATAAACCCTGAATGACCCTATTTTAAGTAGTAATAGTATGTCATATATAGTCAGTTATAGTAATAGTAAGTAATCTATAGTACAGTAACCCAGCATTTAGTAGATTAAATATTGTGATTGTCTGAGCAACCTAACGGCTAATGCGAGACACTATATTCTAGTACCACCTGGTTGAGGTGCTTTCTATTTTTTGTAGGATGGTGGGAAGAACAAGTTCCTCACAGCAAGTAGATCCTAAATTCTATCAGGGTCCAGGAGGTTTCTGTTTGGAGATTGTTCCCTCTGTGTCTCCTTGGGTTTTCCTCCCGGTTCCTCCCACAGCCCAAAAGGCCTGGTTAATCAGGGACACTAAAGTGACCTGTAGGTACCCAGCGACTAGGATGCACAAACCACTGCATTGTAGTGCCAGTCACAAGCCTTGACAAATAGGGAGAGTTGTACCAGGAAGGGCCCCCGGCTTAAAAAACGATGCCTGTCAGAAATGCGGATCATGTTCCACTTTGACGACTTCTAACAGGAACACCCGCAGTAAGAAAAAAAAAATTCTAGTCTACAATATGGGGGTGGATTGATCAGAGGCTTAAGGATAATGCATCCTGCTAATAAATGCAGAAATAGGCACAGTCATGTGGCGGCGCAGTAAGTGGGTAGCACTGTCACGTAACAGCAAGAAGGTCTTGGGTTTGAGCCCTAGGTGAAGTGCCCTGGGTTCCTTCTGTGTGGAGTTTGTATGTTCTCGCCTGGGTTAACTGCGGGTGCTCCGGTTTCCTCCCACAGTCCAAAAACATGCAAGTGAGGTAAATTGAAGCTACAAAATTGCCCATGAGTGAGTTTGATGTAAACTTGTGAGTTGAATCTGTCATGAATGTAACCATGAGTGTAAAACATTATGTAAAAATCCCAGTAAACAAAACAAACAAATATTTGACTGATCAGATATAGCTTTCGAATAGAAGCCCGGCTATTGTCCGCATCGACTATACCGTGATGCATCCAAATAAACATCATACGCTGTTCCGGGCTGCTCCAGGGCAGCTCTGTGTCTCCGAGCACGATTCTGTCTGTGAGCAGGGCGGAGTAACGTCGCCCTGAATCACCCTGCAGTGTTTGAGAAATTCTTCCACACAGTCCACAAAGAGTGTTAATAAGATTTTATATCACATTGTAGTAAAATTGGGGTTTGCGGTTCTTTAAGGAGGATGAGACACTGAGAGATAGACACACACACACACACACACACAGAGAGAGAGAGAGAGAGAGAGAGAGAGAGAGAGAGAGAGGCTGATATGCTGTAATGATTGTTAACTCTTTTCTGTTTTCTTTACTCTTTTATTTTGTGACGTCTGACTCGATAGCTTGAAGCCGAGAGCATTCAGCTTAAGCACCAGACCTCTGGTGTACATTTACCGATGCGTTGATCGGGGTGTGTCTCTCCATACACATGCAAGCATTCTGCTTATAATTTTTGACTACAGTCCTTTAAGTTACCCGCAAGTATCCCAGATGGTTTGATGCTTTTTCATTTTTTTCCCTTTCACTAAGTAAAACATGTAGTAAATATATGGCAGAATAAATATCAGAATTAATCTGTTGGTGTTATCTTCCAATATTTATGCTGAGGGTCCTTCACATGTGGCACGTTCCACCACACCGGTAACACAGGGTTAAATCGGCACTACCAAACACGTATATGGGCAGGTGCTGATAAAAAAAAAAGGCAACTGTTTGCCAGATATATAGGTGGGCTTCTAATTTTTTTATCGAATCGCATTCTAGCTCCTGAACCCTCAACAATTGTAATAAATAATCAACAAATCAGTGTACAGTTATTCAGGTTCTTTCATTTACTGGGTTTTACTAGTCAAACGAGACATCACAAGCAGGACCTTCAACTACCTGTAATACAGTGCATACTGATTCTCTGGCTAAACAATGCACACAATAAAGAAAACAAGATTCGTTCGACCTGTTGACCTTCTACTGCACAAACACTTTCGTTTCTCTCAATATCAAATAATCCGACAATGAACAAAACCTCTGTGGTGATCCTGAAAGCAAGCACTCCTTTTAAGGTCATGTTGCTAACCTGACAATATCAGACTAGTTCTTCTACATCAGCTTGATTTGACTCTTGTTTATTATGGTAGTCGATCAGATTTCATCATTTGGAGCCTGGACTACTGCAACTGCTTCCTTGAAGATCTTCTCTTGCTTACTATTATTGCCCAGCAAGAAGGGATTGTACTGTGTAGTTAAACCAAGCCAAAGTCTGACACATTACCCAACATCCTGTAGCTGTTTTGAGGCCCGCTTTGACCCTCCCTAGAGAACCTTGCAAACCTCATACTGTACCACGTATCCTCTGAACTGCAGAGGAACCTTGAGTCTTGAACTGTTTACCATACGAAGGCTTTGGGTTACGAATGATTTATCTCTAACCCTGATAAGCACAAAAAGTTTGCATGCACAGGGAGATGTATGCCATAACATTCTTCTTTCAGGGAACCCTTAGAACATTGTTTTTTTTTTACTTTTGCTAGCCAACCAACTTTTCACACAGCTACATTTACATTTATTTACATTTTTGGCATTTAGCAGACGCTCTTATCCAGAGCGACTTACAAATGATGTACATTTTACACATATACATTACAACGAAATT
>JAYDZF010000005.1:10880328-10893990 GCA_034509105.1 Microcambeva barbata | reverse complement strand
GTGCCTTGCTCAAGGGCACTTCAGTCGTGACCCGTCAGCTCTGGGAATCGAACCGGCAACCTTCTGATCACAAGCCCAGTTCTCGAACCACCAGGCCACGGCTGCCTCCAATAATGTATAATGTATATAATGAATCGTTTGAATAGAGTACATGTGCTTGAAGGCGCGTCTGCAGTCCAATTATTTCCCACATAGCAGACTGGAAGCAAATTTTGCAGGAATTAACCGGAAGCTAATGAGCTGTAAGACTCTGTGGGTCATTTATTACCGGGCCACACAGAAAGAATAAAAAAATAGAGATCGCTACATCAGCAATGACAACACTAGCTTTTGTAAGCTAGACACTGCTCCCACCTAGGGCTGATCGAAGACAATAACGTAAAGTAATTTGTCAGTAGTACAGTAATTCCATTTAAAATCACCCACTCCTGCTAATCCATGAAATAATATCATATATGAAATTGGACTGTGGTGCAACAGAGCTTGGGGACCATATGACTTTTTTGAGTGTGCATTGTTTTTTCGTCGAACAGAGACGATATATAAGCTTAATGAAGCAAAAACAGACAGCTTCACTCACTCTCCTCCTGCATCCGTGCAAGAATCTGAACATCAGTCACGTCATTGAGCTTGTAGGTGGTGGAAGAACCCACCGAGTCCTCGTCCATCTCTGATGTGCTTAGTTCGCTGTCCACCGAGGACTGAGGACTTATCGCTGGAGGGTTTCGTTCTGCTGAGCCACGCTGATAACCTGCTTATGCAGACGCAAGTCAAATACACGCAACCTTTTTATTTCAGTCGAGAAATCTACAATTTGATACAATTTCAACATATTTAATCAAATGAAACAGCCAGAAATGAGACATGATTAAGGGTTTACATGATCAGAGTAAGGAGGTACCTGTGCTGCAGGGCAGTACTAGCTGCTTGACGATAGGCACTCGGGAGGGAGTGGAAGAGGGAGAGTTAAAGCCACTGCTGTATGGGCTGTTGGCTGCATTTGGACTGCTAGAGGTCCCGTAGCCTATCTGGGGGCTGTAGGTACTGCCATACAAGCTCCGCCTCTTATTTGCTATGGAAAAAAAAAGGAACAGAGGAAAAGATCATTACGTATGAGGTATATTCTTCTTTTTATATTTCATAAGAAGTGTTTTCTTGTTGTTTAACAGACCCAAAGATGGACTGGGCACTCATTTGTATCAAACTCCATTAATTGGTTAAAACGAACATTTCGACACAGCAGAATGATTTGATTAAACCGATGACTCAAACGATTTGAGGAATCTGGATGTGTGGAGCAAGGCCGTAAACCACTTGGCTATAACTGTCCCTTGAGCATTTAGAAAGCATTGCGATAAACAATCATCATGTCATTGTGATAAACATAGTTACACTGTTCATACGATTGCTTCAAAAAAATCCACTTCCACTATACACCCGAACTTATCTGAGATGGCCTGTAAGTGTAAATGTGCAGTAATGTTTATTCCAGGGTTTCCCTTGAGCCATAGTTCAATATTGGGGAACAGTTGTAGCCAAGTGGGAAGCTATGGGCTATCAATGAAAATGTTTCAATGAACAGCCCAAGCTCTGCCATGCACTGTTGGGCTCTTGAGCAAGGTCATTAACCCTCTCAGCCCCAGAGGCACAGTAACATGGCTGACCCAGTCCACTGACCCTTGCTTCCAAATAACAAGCACAACAAAGTTTGTTCTTCTGTACAACTGTATATATGACAAATGCATTCCATTCAATTCCACATTCAAATAGCATTTGGTGCAAAATGCAACATAAATTTAAGAAAATGCATAAATCACAGATTTATTTTAAGTGTGTAAAATGTCCGAAAAGCATTGGAACCGTCTGTCTAAAATAATAAATATTAAGGACTAAAGATTAGAATATGCTCTCTGCTCGGTCTAATGCTTGGTGATGGTATATAATGGTGCTTGAGAATATATAAATATAAAATATATTAATAATATATATTAAATGTAATCTATTACATATTTAAGCAACATAACTGACCACAATTACATTTTGGAAATGTGCAGCATTATATGGAATAGTCTTTAAAGTAGTAAAAGGGCATTCATTATTTAAATAAATAAAAGCTTAGAACAAATAGTTTTTATAGCAAAATAATGTAACTTCTTAAATTTCGTTTAAAAAACCATGACGAATCGTATGAATACATAATTGTGGAATTGTATCGCATCGTGGGTAGAGTGTATCGTTACATGATGTAAATAATAGTAAGAAATCTCCTACGAGCGATCTGCAAACGGTGCACATAATAATAAACACTGTAAGAGTATTTTAAAGAAGATGACGATGGGTAATATGCACACAAAGAGCCTTTTAGCCTCTACTGAGTCAATAATACATTCCATTTGCTCCATATGTGCACAATAGCACTCACACAGTATCTGTCACAATGTAACCATTCACTAAAAACACTAGCACATTATGATGCTAGAGTAATGAAGTCACTGAGAAGTTGCTACTGGCTGTACTGACGTAGCTTGATGAAGGAACGCAAAAGAAAATGTAGCAATAGGTGGAGAATCTGACCTATTGATAACATTTTGATGGTAGCATGATCTCCCACAGAGTATAATGGAAAGATCTCCCTGTGGACACACTCACATGACCATCACATTTCACTTCTACATGCTCACAGCTGGACTTTAATGGGCTATTAGAGTTCATTTCCTCTGACCCTCGTGCACTTGTCTTCCTGCTACCTACACACTCGTCCTTCTTCCTGTTTTCCCCTCAGTCACTTTTCCCTTTTGAACAAACCCCTTTCTCTTTTAAACGGAACACTGACAATGGAATGGTGCAAGCATGCTTGAGCATGTAAGCGAGCTGCTACGATGGCCGGAGGTTTTGAGAACGACACAAATTTTGGTTTTCACACAAGCCTCAGTTTTTAAGGTTCCATATTGTATTCATTCTAGATTATGAAGATTATTATCCATCCATCGATCCTAATCCATTCACCCATCCTAATCCATCCATAGATAAGAGTTGCACAGTTAAAGTTGTGGGCTGATGTGGACCATCGGGAAATTCTGGGGATAACACACATCAGATTTGAAGACACTTCTCCTATGGTTACTATGGTAATGCAAATCAGGGTTTCTTCATTTCAGTTTTAAATACCCACTGCATTGCAGAGGTTTAAGCTCTTCATACTCTACTTTAAATATCAATACCTAGAAGACCTGGATCAGGTATGTTTTACAGCAAACAATACCTACAGCTGGTAAATCCACTATAGTGCTCGTGTTAATATGATACATAAAACTTTTAGTAACAATCTTTGTAATAAAAAAAGTGCACAAGTTCGGTCATGTAATAGTGTTTTTTTTTTTTTTACAGATAAGATCTAGCCAGAGAAATGATAGTGGCTACTCGACCCATCCTGTACCACTACTCATTTCCTCTTTCCATCTTAATCTGATCTCTACTGAGTTATGCACCTAGGACACCAAGCTATTGTTTACATTTCATATTGAAGTGTGAAGACGAGGGATTGGTTCCCATGGACAGGCAAACACAGACACAGAACATCTTCCTTCTACTTATTTTCGTATGAGAGTTAAAAGTCTGTGGCTAGGCAGCATTTAAAAGGGTCAGGCTGCAATGTACTTCAGCTCTTTTTAATATAGTTCTAGCAACACGTTTACACTTAAAATCTCTTTTATAGTGAAGTGTAAAATTATTTTTAGTGAATGTCACTGTAAATTGTAATTAAATAACAAGAACTTGTAATGGAATTAACCAGGTGGAGAGGTGGGATTTTCTGCAAGCACAACAGTGCCGAGAACCTGAACTCCCCAGGCATTAAAACTATGCCAAATCAATTATGTGGACCATGATTGGCGGTGGCAACCCTAATAGGAGCAGCTGGACAGGTCAATAGGGCGTCCACACTACATGACTGATCGGCGACTCAAGTTTTCACACTACATGATCCATCAACATCTGGAATTGTCTGCGAGTTGCTCTGCTCTCAAAAACCACATTTTTTTTTCACAGAAACCAATGCCAATGATACCACGCCCAAAATATGTTAAGTTGCGAGCGATCAAAGTGTGTGCTGATGTGCGGCATAAAATTCTGGAGAAAAGGAAATAAACCTGAGTGGATCTGGCTGTATCTAGCGTGCTCACTGGTTGTTTGACTCATCACCCACTGCCAGTCAGGCAACGCCTCAAACAGTGGCACCTTACAGTGGTGTGGGTTAACCACAGAATTTAATGTAAGCTTAAGATCTAAGCTGATGTAACCCAATGACATTTTAAGAAATCCAGGCAACATGAACACACACTGACCATGACATCATGAAGACCCTTCAGGGACAAGCCCCACAGGATTGTGACCACCGGATGTTAGGACCATACTGCACCATTGACAAAAACCAACACAAACCCAGCTGGTAAGTGAGCTGGAATGAAATCACTTTCATTATTAAATCATTAAGAGGCCTAGAAAAGTGTGACATCATCAAATCAAACATTTTACTGTTCGTCACATGATACAACCCGATTACCTTCACCGTCCAACAGGACGTTTTGTATTGCCTGGGTCACATAAAAATTTGGAAAAAATGTGTGCGACTATTAAAAATAGAACGGTTCTTAAATTGTGCCTAAATTAGGACAGAATAGAATGGCCTTATTTGTCTTTAAACATATACAGATTTACAGAACAAAATTCTTTCTTCACATATCCCAGCTTGGTTGGAAGCCGGGGTCAGAGCACAGGGTCAGCCTTCATATGGCACCCCTGGAACATAGAGGTTTAGGGGTCTTGCTCAAGGACCCAACAGTGGCTGCAGAGCCTAGATTTATACCACCAATCTCTGGTTTATAGCCCAAAGCTATATGCACTAGGCTACCATGGTCCCTCACTGACTGTAGTACAAGCATAGGGTACAGTGAGGCACCACATGTGGAACCCAGAAACACAATTGGGGGCAGAAAAATATGTGTAATATAAGTGTAATATATATGCATGCTTGTCATGTGTAGTACCTGACATGGTGAGGTCGAGTCGGTGGAGGAGGGAGCGTTTGGCTGACTCCATGTCAGGGCTAGGGTTGTCCAGAGCTTGCCTGCACCACACAATGGGGCTGAGAGCTTTCTGAAGAGGGCTGTTCAACTTCGCCTCATACAACCTATCAAAAGACAACAGGCCGAGACCTTTCTTAAATAAAAAGATAAACAACATAAAATACAGAGATATAGAAAACAGATGTTTTATCAGGAGACACTGGGCCCAAAGCAGGAAATCACCTCAGACATGAATGTCTATGTAAAAGCATGAGACAACCCTGTGGTTATCTGAACCCTGGATCTCAGCAGTCATGAGCTTGCAAACGTTACCACTGTGTCATCCCAACACATAAGTTGGTGGCAGGGGGGTGGCAGTCATTCTAGACAACTGAATTTGTTTGGGTTTACAACACTTGCTATATTAGAGTTAGAGCTAAGTTAGAGCTTATTCACTCACCACTTTTGCAGTCACTAAACAAAGAAATGTGTGTTTAATTGTAAGGGTTGTAGCACGTAAGTTACA
Source organism: Microcambeva barbata (assembly GCA_034509105.1). Taxonomy (NCBI): domain Eukaryota; kingdom Metazoa; phylum Chordata; class Actinopteri; order Siluriformes; family Trichomycteridae; genus Microcambeva; species Microcambeva barbata. The sequence goes on along the minus strand of JAYDZF010000005.1, from coordinate 10,888,401 downwards.
GGTGGGTCACCACCAGGTGGTGTCAATGGGTGAGGGCAGTATGACCAACTCAGCACCTGGTTGTAATAGCTCTTCTTGCCTTTTTTAAAAGTCTTGGTTGTGTTTAACATTGATGTTGTGCGGCACGTTTTGGGAATTGCTGGCATAATCTTCTTACCATTTTATTCAGAGTCACTTTTAGTTCTTGCCAGGCATCTATTATTGGGACTTCTCTCAAAGCAATCTCTTTGTTTAGACAACTAAGTAGTGACCGCAAAAGTAGTGTGTGTGGGGGGGAGCAAGGTAGGTCTTAGGTGTGACATGAATTGAGAAAGGTGGATTAAGAAGAAACAGGTTGGAAAAAAAATTCTGAGAAAAGAGAGTAGAAATAAAATGTAGGCAGAAATAAAAGGAGCAGATTAAGACAAAGAAAGAAGTGGGTAAGGGTATGAGAAATGTAAACCTGTGTGAGAAGTCTGACAAATAAGGGAAGTGTAGTGAGAAGTTTGAGGAAGTACTTTGAGGAATTGAAAAATGAAATAAAAAAGGGAAAGAGAATGTTGGATGACTAGAGATAACCTCAAATTTACATGGAGGACATGATGTCAGCTTTAAAGAAAATAAAGAGTGGGAAGGCAGTTGGCCAGATGGCATACCAGTGGAAAAAGTGAAGTATTGTTCCATTTGTAGGACTAAAAATGATATGCAGGGCAGTCACATACAGTGTGTGCACAATTATTAGGCAAGTGAGTATTTTTACCATATCATTCTTAGGCAATTTTTTTATTCCAAGCGGGATAAACTTGAATGTTTAAGGGATTTAAGCATAGAAGATGATGTGTATCTATGTAATGAGACAGGTCAACTCCCTAAATCATGGGGTGAACAATTATTATGCAGCTTCTGCTTGACTCTGAGAAGTCAAAAATTAACAAAAGTTTCTGAGCGGGATCATTTTTGAAATTGGTAAGATACTGGGGCATGATCACAGAACCATCAAACGATCAGACTTTTCTTTGAGAAAAATTCATTTTAATTCATTTTTGTTTTCATCAGGTGCTTCATCCTGTGAATGTAAGCATTTGATTTTTTTATGGTTCACATAATACATATATAACAATTAATTTTAGGCATCTTGAGATATGCGTTTTTGGTCATATTGCCCAACCCTAGTTTAAACTCATTCATTCAAGAGCTTACCGATTCAAAAGCCAACCATTTAAAGACAGAAAATCTATTAGCTCTTGTAATAAAATGTCAGCTACATACTCCGATTACAGTAAATACATTTCCAAATTTACATTTGCATCATTTAGCAGATGCCTTTGTCCAAAGCAAATTATATTGGAGTTAAAGGCATTGCTGAGGGTAGCATTATATTGACTCGGTGATGTGTTTTAATGGGATGTTCTGAGCGTAATGGTCCATTGACTGATGTTGGTTATCAGTAAAAAGATGTAAACCGATATGGAGAGATCTGTATCCTCAAAATGAACATTAATATTACAGGTCTACTTCTGGTAAACAGCGACCCGACATCTCATTGAGTTTTCATAAAGGGATAAATTAAAATTTAGTTGGAACACGAAGAAATGTATGCATGTGAACTCTATTCCTTTATGTACCAGCACAAAATGTTCCAGGACCTGTTTGTACCCATTTTTCTAGTATGGGTACAGAGTCAGTTTGTCTAATATGCTTGACAGAGAGGCACCCTTTTCATATTTGACCAAAATAATGGTTATTAACAAGGATGTGACGATACACTCTTGTCCTAATCTTAAAATAATCATCGATATGAATCAATTCCCTAAATGAATCGTTTCATTCCTGGTTATTAATAACAACAACAACAATAATAATACAAACCCAAATACAAAACAGTTTGATAATTCTTACATTTACTTTCACTTATATTTGATTGCAGACAGAATGAACAACAGATATTCAGTCAACTTCATCCAGTAGACGCATTCGAGTGCAGAATATGGATTTGCATGGTCTTGTTAAAAATTACATGGCTGTCCCTGGAAAAGATGACATATGGAAAGCTCTAAATCTTGCTCTAAGATCTTGATGTACTTTTCTCCATTAATGCTCCCATTACAGAAGGGCACAAACACAGCCACATACCATCCCAGACCCGGCTATTGGACCTGTTGCTGATAACAGTCTGGACGGTCCTTTTCATCTTTGCTCCATCTTTCCTAAACAGATCTGAAATGCTGATTTATATGACCCCAATACACATTTCCATTGTGTGATGGTCCATCCAAGATGCCTCCGAGCCAAGAGGAGTGGACGCTTTTTAAATAAACTGTTATTTGGGCGCTAGGTAGGTGGGCTAACTTCAATAAGGTCCTGAGTTCAATCCCCAAAGCTCTGGGTCCATTCTGTGTAGAGCTTGAATGTTCTCTCGGTGTCTGTGTGGCTTTACTTAAAGATTCGAATGAGTATGATGATATGATGTTAAACTTGCTCACTGATGAAACTACTGTGTCTGTCAAAGTGTAAAACGTGACGTTAAAAATTCCAATAAACAAACAAACATATTGTTAAATGTCATAAGGAAACAACAACAACAAACTATCCGGTTTCCTCCCAGTCTAAAGACATGCTACCAGGTTAATGCTAATCATCCTGTAGGTAACTGTGATGGACTGGCACCCCATCCAGGGTATTACCGTGTGCCTTGCACCCATTGAAGAGCTGAGATAGGCTCCAGCACCCCTCCTCGACCCTGATTAGGATAAGGGGTTAAAGAAAATGAACTGAACTGAACTAAACAACACAAATATTCCAGTACAGCTGAGACACTTCCTCAAATTCTTAATTTGACCAATCGCTTAGATTTTTTGGGAGCACATTGTGCAGAAGCATTGTGTAGACGAGCTTTGAATCAATAATTCCAGAAGGTCAAGATCAGCCTTTAAGCTCTGCATCATCGGGTCACCCGTAGAGCCAAGAGTTTACAGTCACCTGTTCCACCCGTGCCAACTGTAAATAGGGTTGCTATTGCCTTGTACAAGCTGGTCACATATTTGGAGTGTGTGGTAGTGAGCGGGTGAGATGTTCAGTGTAACACTTCACTGTAGTGTATATGCTGTATTCCAAGCAAGAACATCAAGACCAATGATACATGACGTCATAATGAGCTTTATGTTTTTTGATAGTTTCTCCATTCTGGTTTTTGTAATGTAGTATTGCACTCAAACATTTAACAATAGACTGACACAACAGCCATATTTAGACCGTTCCTCATGTCTCTGAATGCCTTCCAATGACGAGTCAGTGTTCCTGACCTTTCATAAAAATACAACAGAACTGGAACATAGCCATCAAGCACACTGATGGCACTAGAAAACACCAACTGTGCTCTTAACCTAGCCTGCCCTTTGTTTTGAAACCCCTGTTTGTCTGGAGTCTTATGACCGAGGTCTTTTTTTGAACGGGTCATCTGACTGAGAAACTAGTTTATCTTTCTATGGTATAAAGTGAAGTGTGGCCCACAAACTGTTGTAAACAAGCCAATGGTGGTGGTGTAGTTGTTATCACTTAGTAAGTAAAGACAACTCTAGTAAAGCTTCTATACTGGGAATGACTAGATATCTGTACAATTGTGTTACTCACTACTGGCTAAAGTTGGTTTGAAATCGCACACCTGAATGTATGGAAGTTTAAGAAGACAAAATAAACCCAACATTTTAGATGAAGTGGATTAAATATATAGAACGTAATTGTATCAACGCCTATACTCGCCCAAAATACTAAATATTGATTTGACATATTTTCCTTTCAATTTACTACAGTGCTTTGTACTGTCTGATGTAACTGGGGTAAGCACTTCTTTGAGAAGAGTTATAGAAAGAAAGCTTTTGCTATAATGTGATTGCTGTGAAAGAGTCTTAAAAATGTTTACAAAATCTGATCATGTTCATCTGGAGTCTGCTTTAAATAAGAACTTTCTTTAATTCCTCTTTTGTTTCAATTTCACAAAGCAGATTTTGCTCTCATACAGCTCATTTCCATATCAAGAGATGCAGCAATAATATTTAAATATTAAGAAATGACAACTTGTGATTAATATTCAAAATTTAAATGTGGCTTAAAATTATTCCACCCCACCAATGATATAAGATACAGCAAGTTACTCATCCCAGCATTTTGTACTAGATGCTAGATCATGGTATACACTGTGATGGTGGATGAATCATGACTATCTATTATATTTATTAGGATTTTATGTTTTAGACTCTTTGGTTACATCCATGACAGGAACGATGATTATTCATGACACAAGAAGGATGCATCAAACACAGTCATGAAAAAAAATCTCCAATTCACCTCACTGTGTGAGGAAACTGGAGCACCTGGGGAAAACCTACACAGATACCTGGAAAACATGCTAAATTCACAATAAAATGACCTGGACTGCCACACCTAGAAATCGAACCTGGGGCCTTCTTGATGTGAGGCGATAGCAAGTGTGCCATCCCTGTATGTGATGTACCGTCTAATTAAGCAGTCACACTGTCACACCAGACACACAATGTTTTCAGCTGTTGTTTGTCCTCTACCTTGGCCCTGTTCCATTATGGGGTCGGCTCCTAGATGCCACCACACTTCACTGATCTGGCACCATTTTTGCGCCAGATGCCCTTTCAGTCACCACCCTCCTATTTATCTGGGCTTGGAACCGGCACTACAATGCACTGGTTTGCAAATCCGAGTGGCAACTGTGGCACTCAGCCAAACGACATGAACTTTTGAATATCCAGAGATAAGACAATAGCACATGACTGCATAACTTCAAAAATTAACAATCACAGCTTGTCATGTACATGTGGCTTAAAGGTATTTCACTCAACATATCATTAGAAACATTCAGCAAGTTACTCTTTGGCATACTTTCTAAAGATACAACCACATGATGGTATAAACACTGCAAATATGGATGAATCATGATTGTAGCTAAATCGACCACAGTCAAATGGTGAAATCGTCCAATAATGTTAAATATTGCCTTGTGGTTATGGGCCATTAGGCTTGCAGACTAAGAATAAGTGTCTTGAGGTAGCAGTATTTATGGAAAGCCACAGCTACATCAAGGGCCACAGCTAGACACGTTTCTGTGATCTTTCTTAAATCCTACATTTCAACTGGGGAACACTGATCTACGTGGCACTGCTAAGTAAAAGAAAGTAATCTGAGCCCTGCCCTTAAGCTTTTATCAAAGACTTATGCTCGTACGTAACAATCACAGAAATACATACACATGACTCATGAAATGAAACTACAGGCCTGTTGGCACTGTCAATCTGTTGCACACAATGTAGACATGGAAGCATTATTTGCTGTTCAGAAAGTGTCATTAGTAATCACATAGGACCTTCAGGATAGCAGCTCATGTTCTACAGATGGACAGGAAGTCCATCAAATAATCACTATTGTGCTCTGTGTGTCAGATGCACCTATGATGTAATTGTTTACCGTGGAGTACAAGATAACTGCTCTGGCCTACTGCTACCAGTGAATGTATGAGGCTCTTCTACACACACCACCTTTCTAAAATTGTACCCAGCTGCTCTACTCACCAGCTGTCCTCGTCCTCATTTAGACAGTCCATGTCTTCGAGATCAAGAATGTCCACCTCATCCAAAACCGAAGGCTCTCTATCATCGTAATCCATAGATTCCCTATAATACTGAGAGTTATTAGCAGGGGAAATGTCACTTTCATATGGGGATCCGTAGCTGCCATTATAAGAGCGTCTGGGACTCAAACAGCGCGAGTTCTCCACATGCGCCGCTCCGAAATTCCGTAAGCCGCCGAACCCCGCCCCGGTAAAGCCCGCCAGTCCCAGCCCTGAAGTCACCGACAACGGAGACTCGTAGCCGGCGCTCAGAGGTCTGGTGTTGGCCGCCATGACGCCAGTGGAGGACAGCAGGGCGGAGCGGCTCCGCAGTTGCTCATTCTGCTGCTCGAGTTTCTTCACCAAGTCCTGAAGCTTCCGCACCTCTAAATCCGCGTTTATGTTCGAATTGATATCCTCCATTAGGAAATAACACTCAAGCCACGGACCGAATTTATCAGACAAACCTCCGCCGAGTTTAACAAGTACTTGAGTAAAACCCCACCGGAGTGTTGACCGTCGACCACTTCGCGGTAAAGTTAGTTACTGTGTTTATGGTCGTCATCTTCCCTTAATAGTTATACACAGCAGCGGCTCTGTCGCCATTTTTATCGTCCACCAGTCACACCAATGAGAAAAACCGAATGGAGACAAAGTATGTCGTCATTACGCATTGCAGCGGTAACGAGCACGCTCTTGGAGCGACGCCTACCGTGAACGCGCATCCAACTGGAAAATAATGCAATGGGGTACAAAAATTAAAAGAATGAATAGGTTTTTTTTTCAATAACACATAGCAAAAGTGAACCGTGCCTTTAAGAATTAACTACTCCGAGACGAAAATAATATTTTTAATTTGAGAATAAATTCGTACGTCATGCGTGTTTTACACTTGGGGTGGTTCATTGTTTATCACTTTTACCTGACAGTAAGTAGGTCCTGGGTTTGATCCCCGGATGGGGTGATCTGGATTTTGTCTGTGTGGAGTTTGTATATTTTCCCATGGATTTGCTATGGGTTCCAAAGTTTCCTCTAATAGTCCAAAGACATGTAAATGAAGTGAAGTATTTGTCAATGGGTTTTATGTAACCTTTTGATGTGATGGACCTTGTGTGATGAGTATAAGTAACTACTGTTTCCTGTCATTAATGTATTGCACTTTGTTTACAATCATGGCAGTAGTTATTCAACACAAGGTATATTAACCATAATCATAGACAATGTAGTGTCTCCAATTCAACTCACTTGCATGTTTTTGGACTGTGGCAGAAAACCAGAGCACCTGAAGAAAACCTATGCAGACACAAGGACAACATGCAAATTCCACACAAAAATGGCTGAGACCACCCCATCTGCTGTGAGACACCAGTGCTACCCACTTAACCACAGTGCCACCTTGTCTGTAATAATTCATAAACAGTATAAACACAAACAGTATTTCTGTAACCAATATGAAAGCACAGACCAGTCTACATCAGTCTACAGAAACAAAATTCTATTAATCTTATGATAGCTTATAATAGGACATGTTAATTCAAAAAATGAATTTGAGACCAGAATAAGTACAGAAAAAGTTTATTTATGACAACCAGCCACATCAAAGGTCAAAGTGTGTCTGACAGTGAAGTGTGTTCCAGGGTGTCCCTTCCCCCGTCCGCCATCTCTTCACATGCCTCTACGTTTCCTTCTTCACCAGCTGCTTCCACTCCTAGATTGTTTGAGGTCTCTCCCAGTTCATCCTGATCACAGCTGATGTCCCGAGACTCATCTGCCCGCTCTTCATCCTCCTCATCCTCTACATCCATCTCAAATACACGGATATGACGAAGGTTTGAACTCAGCTGGTTGGAAAAGGGCAAACGTATATAGGGTCAAGTTCACAACATAAAAAATGCCTTTTAGTTTTTACACACCTTCAAAACAATGAGGAGTCCTCAAGTCTATTAGATGTTTTTGTAGGGGGGAAAAATGTATGTTTTCACCTTTTACTCCAGAACTGTTGTGTCTCTTACGAGTAAATAGAAGAATAGGTAGTTTTGGCTATAAAAGTATGCTGAGTCTGATTCTTACCACACAGGACACTTTACGGATACCATTTACAGCCACAAACTGAGCTTTCATGTTCTCAAGATCTCGGCTCATATTTCCCCATGACAGTTCCCGGACAGGAATTTCACCACTTTGCTCATCCAACCTAGTCCACAACAGAACAGATCAACACGTAAGCTTAACTGAAACACACACCTCATTATCAAATGACACAAACTACATGTGTGTAGTATTGTAGATGAAGCACAAGTAAATAACTGACATTTTGATATGACATTTTGATATTTTTAATGGAGGTGTTGGAGCCAGCTCTTCAACGGGTCTTCAACGGGTGCAAGGAACATGGTAACACCATGGGCACCAGTCCGTCACAGGTACCTACAGGACAATTCAGTGTCTCCAATCAACCTGGT
>JAYDZF010000005.1:10744427-10755456 GCA_034509105.1 Microcambeva barbata | reverse complement strand
TGTGAGGACCATAGGAATGCAAGCTGAAACATTCCTCTCTGGAAGATATCGCCATCAAATGGGATTACCAGCAGAGGGGAAAAGATATTGTAGTCACTGGGAGGTTTGCTTGGTGCTCCCTTTATAAGGAGAGTGAAAAGAAAACAAGTCTGGATCTAGTTTATGTGGTGTGTGAGCAATTACAACGAAAGGCCGAGAGAGCAAGAGCACTGGGGGATGGTTTAGAAGGACAGAACGAACAAGAGAATTAGGATAATAAGACAAAATATGTTGCTCCGAGTTGCTACAAACGGATCTGTATGAGAGACTGAACAAATTCATGAATGACTGAGTTAGCAGAAAGTAGTGCTTGGGTTTAAGGGTGGAGTGCTGAAACCACTCTCCACTTACAGCGATGATTGCAGAGGCCATCCAGTTCATTCAAACTTGCATGATCTTCACGAAATCTGAGAAGGAGAGCGAGAGAAGCTGGAAAGGGATGATGAAGCAAAGGCAGAATCAATATTTTTAATGTTTCCTGTGTCTGTTTGGTGGAATAGCACAAAGCACAATACCAGCTTGTGCAGTGAGCCAGGCGTTTGGTTTGGGTGTAAGCCGGGGAAGGAGCTTGTGCATGTGTAACTGTGGTACAAAAGATGAATGTCATTCATTAAGGTGGTTTTGTATGTGTTTAGGTCATGGTTTTATTTTCAACCTTGAAATACAGACAGCGATTGTGTTTTTCGGGGTGTGTGTGACAGCTGATTTTGTTCTGACTGACACTCGGAAATGTCTCCTTTATACGTTTACTTTTCTAGTCTATACAGGCTTGTTTGTGGTGGTGCGATCGGTATGAAGCTAAAGGTCAAAGTGACTACAGGATTGCCGAAGCATCCCGAAACATCACTTTTATTGCAATTGAAGAATGTGGGGTGGGGCAAGGGGGCTGTTTTTGTAAATACAATTGTGATGAGTAGATGGATTGTGTAGGTCAGTGATAGATTCACAGTGATGACACATCTTCTGAAAAACGTGTTGGCTTGTTGCGTCCACTCCAGAAAAAGTGTGGGATTCTCTGAGGTGTCCTGGTGACCTGCCCAGGCTGTATTCTGTCTTGTCATTGTTCTCAGAATATGCTCAGTGACCCTGACTTGAATCAAGCAGTCACTAAAAGATCAGGAACATTTAAGGAACTTTAATGCTCAGATAAACAGGGAGGGTTGGGTCAGAAATGGCATTCGATATAAAAACTATACCAATCAAATGGACAATTATTAAAGGCTAAGCACCAGCTAATATGAAAGTGTCAAACACATAAATACAGTAGGGTTAGAGTTCCTAAGTTGTGTTTAACAAAACTGGCATAGGCGTCATGTTGGCGTAGTTGGTGGACAACGACTCTAGAAGTTGCACTGTAGGTAATTCAAGGTATGATAAAAGATTATTTTGATTATTAATTTTAGGACCCCAGTTTTCAGTTTTATCACAAGTCATAAACAGTAGGAATTTTATATCAATTCATATTTATATAGTTTCGGTAGACAATAATGTGAAGTATTTTATGTGGTGTTTAGCCTTTAAATATTTCCCCCCACATATATTATATTTTTGCCTCACAAAATGTGGTCGGAGGCTGGAGGTGACATTAAAAGGCTTGATTATTGTGCTAAGACCTGGGAAACTTGAGCCTTATTCATAAAGCTTTTAAGAATCCTCAGAGAGCCGCTTTACTTAGAATTCCACAAGGTGCAACTCTTTGCACTAGGAATCGTTATGTCTACATCTCTAGGTCACGGGCTGTCATGACTTACTTTCCTTTGTACGGTTTCTTCCTACATTCTTAAAAAAATGCAGACAATGTATTGGCTACTTTGAAAGGTGTAAGATAGTAAGCACTGAGTTTATCCATCGTACCACAGCTTTAGTTTTGCACCTGCTTCACAGCACTATAATTATTACCAGCAGAAACACATGTATACACCTAGACATACCTCCCCGATTCAGTCTGAAAAGGGACCCCTGTAATCATCAGCTGTTTACACTTAACAATTTCCTGTCTCCCAGCAAGCATTTCCTGCTCTGTCAATAAGGGGACACACACAGCCAGTGCACAGTTTCTTCCTACATCTCTGATCAACACGTCTGCACCAAGTTGTCTGAAAACAAAATCTTTTATCAGAGCCCCTATCACTGTATCTTAGATGCAACATTACCTGGCGTTACTGTGGTCATAGTCACCAATTTTGTGCTGTGACAGGACACATTGTCCAGCTTAAAAACACCACTGCCATTACAAAATGTCTTTTCCGTTGATGGGTGTGCTTAATCTGCAACAATGTTTAGGTAGATGCCAATTTCATGTACATTCCAGGACCTGAGGTTTCTCAGCAGAACATCATTGGTATTCACTTCTGTCAATGGCTGATTGGTTAATGTTGTCACGTGATACTTCTCTCAATAACATCATCTTCCGTTATTAAAACCTTTTATGCACGATCGGCTTTGTTTATGGACAGTTTGGAATGTTTTTTGTCTTTTACTTCAAAATAACATGCATGCACTTGATGGAAGTACATGGGTAAACATATGTTTGTTTCAAGGTGATACTTGTCAACAGAACTGGTCAGGTATTTTCTGAACTATTCAGTTCAGTTCATTGTCTTTAATCCCTTATCCTAATTAGGGAGGGGTGCTGGAGCTTATCCCAGCTCTTCAACTGACGCAAGGCACATGGTAACACCCAGGATGTGGTGCCAGTCCATTGCAGGTACATACAGGACAAGTCAGTGTCTCTAGTCAACCTGGAAGTATGTCAATGGACTGTGGGAGGAAACCAGAGTACCCGGAGGAAACCCACACGGACACGGGGAGAACATGCAAACTCCACACAGAAAGAATTTAGATTACCCCTCCTGGGGATCGAACCCAGGACCTTCTCGCTGTTAAGCGACAGTGCTACCCACTAAGCCACCGTGCCGCCCTTTTTCTGAAGTGATGGTTTTGAATAGTTGTGAGTAGATGCTACTGAAATAGATTATTTCGCTTAAGAAGAAAACAAAATGAAAGAACTGTAAGTGTAAAATTAGATGTTTAAAAAAGTGTTTCCCCCCCGGATTGGTGGAAACTATGAGTATTGTTATTATTAGCCCAGAAACACAGAAGAGGATATTTATAGTCTTGTAATTTCAGACATGCAAAATCACATCAAGGCCTCAACAGGAGTCAAGGAGAGTAATCAACAAAAGGAATGGGACAAAGGAGAAAGAAAACGCACTTTATTTCAACCCAGTTTAACTCTTTATAACAGTTAAGGAAACTTTCATGCACACATCCATCAAGATAAAGAAAGAAAGTGAGCAAGTGCTTTTCTCTGTGTATATGAGTGAGTTGTAATTAAAGTGATGTGAGCAGTTGTGCTCTAAACACAACCAAAAAAGGAATGAAAGCAAAGAGCATGAGAGGGCAGAGTCCAAGTGTGTTTTAGCTGCTGCCAAACTATTCCTGTAAAAGTGCACTTTCAGTGGTTTCACGCTCTGGAGGAGACAGGAGAAAGAAGAGGAATTTTAAAAAGCAAGAATGAGAAAGAACAAACCAAAAAGTGGTCCGCTTACAGATTTCTTTAAAACCAGGAATATTTAAGATCGTGTGTGCATCATATCTGATTATTTAAGAAAGTGTAAACAACATATTTTGAGCATGACCTACAGCTGTGCGATATGGCCAAAAATGTTGTCATGATAAATTGGACTATATTAGTTTATATTAGCATCATTGTTTTTTTAAAGTTAATAAACTAGTTCTGTTTTTAAACAGATGTTACTGTTTAGTTAGAGAAGCTCACTCACCGTTTTTCTCTGTGTTTACCATAATTCAGTTAAGTTCAGTTCATTGTCTTTAACCCCTTACCCGTTGTTAGGGTTAGAGAGGGGTGCTGTAGCCTAACCCAGCTCTTCAATGGGCACAAGGTAACACCCTGGATGGGGCACCAGTCCATCACAGGTACATACAGGACAATTCAGTGTCTCCAATCAACCTGGTAGCATGTCTGTGGACTGTAAGAGGAAACCGGAGTACCCGGACACGGAAACTCTGCACAGAAAGGACCTAGATCGCCCCACTCAGGGATCGAACCCAGGAGCTTTCTCGCTGTGAGGCGCCCTGTCAGATCAGATTCACTGTTCATCATCCCTTAGCTTGTTACTGTTCACACTCTCGGCTCTGATTGGCTGTTGTGCCTGCTTTACGACAAACCTTTGTGCTGCGTCATTGGGCTGAGCTAATGAGGAGGAAATATCAAATTAATATGTGCCCTCAGCTTATCCTTGTAATCGAGGGAAAGTTCATCTCAATAAAAATCGTTCTTGTTTGATCGCACAGCACTGGCATGACCATGATTTACACAAATCTAATGAAATCAGCAAAATTGGATCATTTATATAACAAGACTAATGTGCACATAACAAACAGAAAGATAACGAAACGATTTATAATTGGTTGTCACACTATCTTATCTATCACACAGCTGATTATTTTTAATCTGCAGCTACATCACATAGCTCTATAAAGAAATATTCCTTTTTTAGGTATACGTTTGGAAGAGGAGCAAACATCTGCTCGGTCTATTACTGCCCGGACCAGAATAATGCAGACATTTAAAAAAATAAGTGAGTTTGTGTTAATAGAAGCAAGCACATAAATTCCACCGCAAATTGACCACCATTCTCCCCTCTCGACTTTTTCTCCATCCCTCTTTCTTCTTTCTTCGGCCTGTTTTTAAGGTCTTATCAGGTCTGTCAGGCTCATTTTGGCTACAGCAGATGGGAGGGAGGGCTGGGAGGTCTTCCCCTTCGATTAAAAAGCAAAAAAAGACCAGCATAAAGAAACCAGAGAGCCCTGCTACTCCACATCTGGAATCAGTTAGGCTAAAATGTACTCAGTCTACTGACAGAGCGACAGAACAGCCCTCATACCATACAAACAATTATAAAAGAGGGAGAAAGCTTGCTTGGTTTACATCTCTGAGTTTGTGAAGTGTTTTGGTTTTAGAAGATTCTGGCCATGGAAGCATTTGTTGTATAAGAACTGGTTTATGATAATGTGGAAGGACTGTAGGCTCTAACTTAGCAAGCTTAGGTGTTCTTTCTGGGTTACGAATGCTTGAATCGTCCACCTAGAAGTGGTCATGACAAACAGCAATAAGGCTTTAAAGATACATTATTACTGGACTATTGATGGGTAAACATTCACAAGTTGGTACTGGAAATCTAATTTTAGGATGGTAATTATAAGATTAACAATGCCATGTTTATACTTAAGTCATACTTTAGTGTTTAGTACTGTTATCATTAGACAAATACAAAACAGTGGTAATGTGGGTAAATGAATTAAAAGGAAAAACAGTCCTTGTGGTAGCTCATCTACTGTCAAACTGTCAATTTTTTTTTAATATAATATGAAATTTGTCATTAGTTATCATTTTAAAGTTGCAGAATGGGATGGTGTTTGTAATATGTGATTTCAGAATCTAACTTTACATTGGCTTGTAATTAGGAACATTGTATTTGACTTGGATGTGAGGTGGAGATGATCTAGACTCAACCCTTAGCTGCTGAATCAAGGCTTTATTTGGAACTGACGTAAAAGGATTTGACTATACACACTCACAAATATTTGTTCAGAGATGTTTCGTTCTACAGACCCGTTTTTTGTGCCTCTCAAGAGTTTTGAGAGCTCTTAGTAAAAAAGCACATTTGTGCGGCCCTCAACATTTCATTATTCATCAGGGTATGTATGACCAAAGTGGTGTACATACGGGTGTGAGATTAGTTTATCATTGTTGCACAATGACTTCCTTGTTGTGGTTTACAGTACTGTGTAAGCTGGATGATGTGGATGGGCATAGGCGTATGTGACGGGCAGATGAGTGAAACAGAATTGTTAATATAAAGTCAGTTAGGAGAGTGTATAGAGAAGGCACGTGATGCCTGGTTATTTTAATTATGGACAATATTGGCTTTAATTGCAAAAGTATTTGACCTGATTTGATTTTCCTAATGTTTTATGCTTTGACTATAAGATGAATGCTGATCCTAAAGAGTCTTAGATAGTAGAATGCGGCCTGTTGTTAGTGACGTACAATTTGTCATCACACTGTAACATTACCATCACTAAAACTTTAGGGACATTAATCAGTCCAGTAGTCCAGACTTCCCCTTATCATTCCTGGATTATTCTTTTTTACATTTACATTTTCAGAATTTATCAGATGCTTTTATCCAATGTGTCTAAGAAGACTCGAACAGTTTAATTGAATAAAATTATTTCCACATTCACACAATTTAGCAGACGACTTTATCCAAAGTGACGTTATAAGTCTTTTTTAGTTTTGCATTTTAATAGTGTCCTTGTCACTACTGATCTTACATTGGTAAGTTGATGAACATTTTGTCAATGATTTTCATCTCAGCTCAAGGGCCCAACCACAGCTACATGGCATTGGTGAGACTTGAACCAGCGCCCTAGTACACTACCTTAACCACTAGGCTACGATTTACCAGAGCCTTAACCGCTAGGATACATCCGGCCTATAAGGTCTTTATAAGACTTAATAACCATTCTTTAGTTTTAAATCCTTGTCACTGCTGATCTTAAGTTGGTACAGTTTCAATGAACCACATGATGAATTATATAAACGGGGAGAACTCTCCACACAGAAAGGACGCAGACCCTGTTTAGGAACTAACCCTAGGATATTGCTATCGTTTTTCCAAAAAAAACAAAAAAGATCATTATAATATATATTTTTTTAGAATTTACAATACTCTTTCATAACTGTGCAATTCGTCCTCTGTAATCCAATCTGTGCAGTGAAACACACAAATACATACTAGTGAACACTAGAGGGCAGTAAGCACGCGTGCCCGGAGCGGTGGGCAACCCTAGCCACAGCATCTGGGGAGCAGTTATAGGTTGGGAGCCTTGCTCAAGGGCACTTTAGTCGTGACCTGTCGGCTCTGGGAATATAAACATCAACCTCCTAACCACCGGGTCGCCTCAGCCATGTAAAAGTGTATCAGTATCAATTATACTTCTTTTCCTTTTGCCCTCATTCACATTTTTCTCTCCTGCAGGAACGCAGAGCAGCTACAGCAGCTTCACAATCAGGTCCTACTAGAGCAGCAGGAGGCAGCCAAGTGGCAGCAAGTACAGCCACACCAGCCGGATCCCCAAGCCTCGCCAGTTCCTCAGCCACCACCCCAGGACCTCCCACCCCCATCCCCGCCTCTTCCCCCACCCCCCTCCTTCAAGGAGTTAGAACGCAGCACGATGCAAACCAGCACATTTAACTATGCTCGACCAAAGCAGTTTATCGCTGCCCAAACACCCAGCAGCCCCAGCACTGGGTCGGTGAGCTACTCAACACAGTCCTCCACCTCATCAAGCTCTGGCCTGGCATCTCCGCTCTCACCTTCCACAACCCACAAACCATTCGGTCGTGTCACCTTGCCGCCTTTCCAGCCGCCACCTAAAGGAGGCAGCGTAGAGTCACCCGGGTCGCCCTCATTCCCCCCGCCTCCTCCACCCTTTCTCAGCTCCAGCACAGTTACCTCCCCTTGTGGCCCACCTCAGGACTTCCCACCACCACCACCACCCCCTCCACCACCTGTTACCACAAGTCCCACCCGTTCCAATAGCTCATCTCAATTCACTCCCAAGCCTCAGTCACCTGCTGGGTTTTTAGTGTCTGTGCTGCCAGGCACACCCTCGGTCCCACCAGTCAATGCTCTAGGGCTCCCTAAAGGAAATGGCGTAGTGTGAGTACCCTAAACATCTACTTCATTCTTTTTTGTTTACCTTAAAATGTTTTTGGGGCCTGCAAATGGAAATAATTGAACATAAAACTTTATCTAGCCAACGTTAGCAGCAGTTTGTCAATGTTCGATAGATTAATAATTAATAAACAGATATGTTTGGCTGGGTGGCAAAGTGACGCTTATGACGCTAGCTCACCACTACTGAGATCTCCCTTCGAATTTCAACTGTGCCATCATCAAATTATGTGCATACACAGATATTACATTTACATTTTCAGCATATAGCAGATTTATCCAAAGCGACTTACAGTAGTTACAGTATACAGTATGAGCAATTAAGGGTTAAGGGCCTCACTCAAGGACCTAACAGCAGCAACCTGGCAGTGGTGAGGTTTTAACCAGTGACCTGATGATTATTAGTCCAGTGCCTTTACCACTAGGCCTCATGATTAGCTTTTTCTGAAGGGAAGGTGGTTTGGTGCAATGAAATTATTGAAATTTGTTGAAACTTGAAGTCATGGGTATTGGCTATTCTTGCTTTGTGCCCAGTGTTTCCAAGTTGATCCAAAAGTTGATGATACAAAGCAATTAAAGTAAATTAAAAAAAAATTGAGATAATGCCCCTGAAGTATTTGTCAGTGTTCAATAAACTTTTACGTTTACAGTTTCATCATTAACAGATGCTTTTATCCAACTTACATTTACAGTAAACAGTCTGAGCAATGAGGGTTACTACAGCCCGACAGTGGTGAGGTTTAAATCCGTATACTATGCTTCTTCTTTTTAGTTTCAACTCCAAATATGCCACCAAACCACATTACCTTTTAAAAAATGTAAGCGGTTCTTAAATACTGTTCTTACACCACCATGAACACAGTATATTACTATTTTGTTATAATTATCTGTGCGGGCTCTCTATAGTCGTCTCTAGCATGTTTTGTGCTCTCCCACTGTCTCTCTGTTCCATAAAATCAGTGGCTCGCTGCTCCGGTTGTAGGTTTGACTCGAACCAATAACATTGATTAGAGATCCACAGCTGACTTAACAACGAGTCAGAGCGGCTGAACCAAGGGTGGAGGCGAGTTAAGGCTTAGAAACTGTCGTTTACCCGGGCGCTCATGTCAACATGCACTTGAAAATGTGTAGCCGCCTCTAATGAATCTTGGAACACCTGTAAGCTTGAAAAAACTTAAAAAATGCTTCTGTTAATAAAGCAATTTTGTTAAGGTAAAACAAGTCTTCTCAGAAATAACACTACTCGACACGTTGGGGTTTTTTTTTCAGCTAAAACCACTTCAGCGATCTCTGTTACATTATTATTACATTATTACACTTTACTTATTACAGCCCGGTTTGTAACACTGTACTGATGTTACGCCAATATGTATGTACTATCATTCATGCAAGCACATTTTCTTTCATTTTCTGGTGTAAGTAGGGAATATTTAGCTGAATTTGTGTTAATATGTATGTTAAAAAATTATATTGTTCTTAAAAATGTAGTGTTAAACAGCATGACATAATACATATTGCTCAATAAAACCATTAACATTCAGATGATTAGTGATTTCCACAAAATTAGCTTATTAGCTAGGTTCCAAGTGCAAAATCAGTGAAAGATTTTCAGTGTAAATCTCATTGTTTAAGCTAAAGAAGGAGCTTTGAATTTCTTTGCTTGTGTGTTAGCAGTGGGTTTCCAGTGCGGAAAACCAACCGCACTCAACGTGTGATCTCAGACTCTGAGATCCAGGACACAAAAGATGCTGTCATTCATGACCTGGAGAGGAAGCTGCGCTTCAGAGAGGAACGTGTTAGCAACGGCCAGCAGGTAGGCATCTTTGTTTGAAGGGCTATGGACATGGATGGTTCATTTTAAAAGATGATAGATACACTCATCAGTTCTACTTATCAAACAAAACACCACAATACCTATACATAAATGTATACTGAAATGGAATCAGGAACTTTATTCATGTTGTAATATGAGAAAGAAATGTCCGACCCCTCCCGGAGAAACTGGGGAATAAATCACCAGGTATAAATTGTAAAAATGATCCTGCAATTCTAATAGGTTGTGATGGAGATGGACAGAATCAGGTTTATCAGAGGCACTGTGCAGGTAGGATGTTTTGGAGACAGTTAGGAAGGTGAGATTAATATGTTTTGAGCTTGTTTAGAGGAGTTTAACTGGACGTGAGGGAGACCGAAGAAATGGACATGGTTGGCCCAACAGACTAGGATGTTCAGCACAGGGCAACAATCTATTAAACTTTTTTATTCCATCTAGAAACATTTCTTTTTTTAAAATGCTTGTAATATGACATAAGGTGTTTCTAAGCAGATATTCATTCTTGCTAATACAAATACTAAAACTTGAAATAATCAACTGTACTGTTTCCTCAGAAAGCTTTAACCAACCCAGGTGTGTTCTAGTGCTGCAGCTATCGATTGTTTTTGTAATCGAGTATCCATTATTCCAGTGATTATTATTAATATAAAAAATAACCATATGTCATAAATAAGATTTTGCACATTTTTATTCTTTGCACAGTTTAAAGAGAGAATTTATGTAGGCAAAAATTCAAATGACTTTTAAAATGTAAACTGGCATCTAAAATGGGTAATAATAATAAATATAATAATAATTCATTGACGGTTCATGCACAACAAAGCTTTAATGTTGAACATAGTATTTACTGAGCTGTGTGTGAAAAAGACCCAAGTTTAAGTGCTGTTTTGGTGTGATTTGGGCCTTTTTCATGACACCTGACGACAGTGCCAATGCTTAGTGCAAAGTTAAAACTCATTTATTTAGAACAGCAAGAGCTTCATAGAGTTTTTGTAATTGATTTACTCGAGTAATCATTTCAGCCCTAGTGCGTTCCAAACCAAAACCCTTAACACGTACTCCGCATGGTCACTAATGGTTCATTCCATTTTGCAGTCATCAGCTAGATTGAAGCCAAGAAAATGTATTTGGGAATCTTACATACTAACCCAGCTTCCACCTATTAATCCTATCTGCTTCCAGAGGTTAACCTATGAGGAGAAGATGGCTCGAAGGCTGCTAGGGGCTGACAACGCCGCCACCGTGTTTAACACCCAGCAAACCGAGGAGGAGCCAGCTACGCAGGTACACTCAGTATGGTTTTGCACCAATACTGATGCTCTGTATGTTACAACTGGCATATGTGTGTCATATCAAACTGTGTTTGTAGTCCTACAGCATGTCAGTC